>JAQIWG010000074.1:0-49967 GCA_034695025.1 Chamaedrilus cognettii | reverse complement strand
CCCCCCCTCCCCAATCAAACTTTTATTCAGTCCGCTAATTAGGCAGTAGACAGATTTTGGATTTATTTGCGTTTTCCTGAAGAAAAGTGCCATCAATGAAACATTTGTAAAAGGGTGTGATGTGTGATTAGAAAGTGAATTTGAACTAAACGAAGAAAACGTTTAAAATTTCTGAAATTTGCACGGAAACAGTGTCTAAAGTTGACGCTATGCTATATGAGGAATTTTTTTCATCTATCTGTTTTCAGAAGTTCGGAATGTAACGCTATTTCAGCCAGATTACAATTCTGTCGAAATGTACACTATTGTGCACAAAGCATATTTGCTTGCGACAGTCTCCAATAAAATATTAGTAGCCTAAATATTTTTATCATGACTATAGTGATCTAGAAGGTCGGCATAATGCATAATGGCATAGTAAATAAAGTTGCAAAAGTTTAACTGACGTCCTTAATCGATCGTGGCTGTGCTTGCATTTACTGAATTAATTATTTAGGGCATTTCTCTGTCTGGAATGACTTGCGCCCCTGCTCCTAAACCTTCTGCTCACTGTTGAATGTTGGTTATAATTGACAGGACAATTAATTAGGATAACTAAATTAGACATTTGTTGGAAGTAAGTGGCTTACTTGTCCCGTTGTATAGTTGACTTGAACGACCTCTCCTTCCGGCTGATTGCTAATTCACTAACCAACAAGTGACCAAGGCGGTCAATTATGTTGTCCGAGTGTCATGAACACCTGACGCAGCAGTGTACGCCGCGGGGCGGAAACAGTGGTCGGGGTGGGACTTGCAGTTTGGAACTGGAAGAAATTTGCTGGTTCAAGTATTTTTGAGCCAGGGTGTTAGAACTGTAAAATATGACATTTTAGCTGTATGTTATTTTGACGGTTTTGCATCTAAGAAATTTTACTGCGCTTAATTTTTGCTTTTTTGAGGACTGCCCATCATTACAAATAGCCTCTGCAGCGCTATTTTCACGCATGTAATTTTCTCGAGTTTCGCTGATTCGCGAAATTCACCAGAATTACATGCACGCGAAAATTTAATGTTTTACAGTGTATTTGCAAAGAGATTGATAAATCACAAACCGATACAATGAAGAGCCAGGAGCAAAAAATTTACTTGTAAGTTATTAGATTTAACCTCTCTGTTGTTATGATGTACTGATTGTGATGGTTATTGATTGCATGGGAGATCTTTAACCTTAACTTTTAAATTGAGTTTTGGATTTTATTGATAAATTTGATATACTTTGCTTGTCCTTGAACTTAAAAATTATTTTACATGTATGAAAAATGTGAAATTTTGAGAAATTTGTCATATGTAAATTTGCAGCCACGCTGTATATTTTTATTTTTTTTTTAAACAGCGTATAAATTTGTTTATTTTGAAAGCAGTGATAGCATATTTGACATGATAACACGGCGACAATGTTTAACACATGCCATTGATGCGATTACAGCCGAAGCTATTTGGCAGCGAGCTGAGAGACCTCGTGTCTTCCCACTGCTCTCTCAAGGAGAAGGACTTCTTTGGACTCAGCTTCAAGGATGACACGTAAGTGACAGCAATCTTCATCTCTCACCATTGACTAGTGCTACATGTATAACCTAGACTCTTCAGAGCTTTCTACAATATCGACACAGTTGTAGGGATCGCACATACAGCGATATTCCAGTGTTCAGTGTGTCATATATTCCAAACTCTTCTTTAGCTACTATGGCCGGCCGGCTACCGGTAAATATTCATCGTTATAATTAATCAAATTAAACTCTGACCTACCCCTCCTTGAGCGGGGAATGCGCCCACTGAACCGCCAGTGTGTTTAGTACCGTGTATGCCATTCAAGCAAACGTTTGTTTTTTCAATCAGCGTTTGCATGACATAATGTTAGTGGATTACAAGTGCAGATACATAGGCCTACATATTCGCCATTCGCTGTGGACTGCGAGCGATATAATTATTCTCCTGTTACAGTATCTCAAACTTGTAAAAATTCAAAGCAGAAGGATGGTTGTACCAGATTTGTCATGGATCTAATAATTAACCGTGGCACAAATATTCGTTCAAAATCGGTTAACATATCGTTTGGGACACGCACGTGACACTACATTATTCACCCACTAACTTCGCAAGTTCTTGGGTTTTTTTCATAGTAATTTCTGGTATTCAACCTCTCGGGTACTCTTGGGTAGCTTGTAAGAATTCGCCACATGACTTTGTCATTAGATCTGTCGCTGTCAATCACTGCACCTACAGTCTACACAGTTGCATAGGTTAATCATTGACATCCAAGATCATCGGTGTCCTCTAACTGTGTCCCTATCGAGCTCTTCCTTTCAACACATTTATTCCCAACTTTGATCATTCATTGATGATTGATGAAAGTTAGACCATCGTTCTGTTTTTTTATTCATAATCTGTTTTTCTTGCCCTACAAGGCACCAACAGATGTGCATCTACAAAACTTAGCCTAAATCATTGTGGAATAAATGACTATTGTAGTGTTTAAGGAGAGACTGGGCTGTAGCTGGGCTCTAGAACTCACAAAACGTGTCAATAAAATTGTTTGCCCACATTAGGGCATGATACTTATCTGCTTAATATTCTCTGACATTGACTTTCCTGATTCACTATTATCCTGTGAAGTGTCATCAAAATTGAATGCTTAGCCAGCGTAATCCTAAAAGCTCAAATTGCAGATTGTTGTGATTGAATGCAGGTCTTCTGCATCGACTCAGTTAAGTTTTGTGCACTGGATTTATGTATGATGTTGTTTCTGTACTGCTATTGATGGTGAATGAAGGATCGAAGAGATACCGATGGATATGTCATATTATTTTATTTATTTGACACTTAAACAGGAACACAAAATGCAACGGTCAAACGAGCAAAAAAATCACAAAAAGCAGAAGAACCTGGCTAGAAAAATAGAGTAATACTACAGAAAGCTACATGCATACGTACATTACACATGCATGCATTACACGCTCATACATTGCACAAGCAAACATTACACATGCATACATTACACATGCATACATTACACATGCGTACATTACACATACGTACATTACATGGCTACCAAAGCGGTCCACTAAGTTAGCAATAATAATAATTAAGCTAAGCAAGTAATTTTGAATGAAATTTAAATTAAATCCTACAGTAGATTATCAATGTGTTTTTGACGATGTTCCTGCTGTGTCAGGGGGGCGCAGCAGTGGCTGCAGCTCGACCGGCGCGTGCTCGAGCAAGATCTACCAAAGCGTGGCAGCATCCTCCCCCTCCTGCTCCGCTTCCAAGTCAAGTAAGGAGCGCAAACTCCGAGGGTAGTGTCACCGGATGCTGCCTTTTAAAATGTGTTTTATTGCATAGTAGTATGACTCCTATACCAAGTTGTGCAACGCCGAGTTAAAATTGAGATTTTATTTTAAATCGAAATTCACGGTCCAGGGTCCAGCTGATTCAGGGTGAAGTTGATCAATTTAATGCGATTCGATTGGTCAAATCTGATTTTGTTTTGCGACTATTGTGGAACCTACATTTATACTATTGTGGACCTAACATGGAACATCACTACTATGGAATGATTGGGTGCAATTAGAGTACCTGATTCACTTTTCTCTATGTGTACTAATTAGATACCGGTAGTCTAATAACGTCTATCAATATCCGATATGGGACAGTTTCGAGTCAGAGAGTTGAGAAAAAAAATATATATATATATAAAATAAAATAAAGGTACCGGGACGAAACAGTACGGCGTTCGTCTATCGACGCACGCCGTAAAAAGGGTTGAATGCACTCGTGACGCAGCAATTCACGCCTATTGCACTTTCCAGAGTTCTATGGAAGTGAGATTGAGCTGGGGTTCGATGGTAACGAAATGGGGGGCAGTTTGGATGGGATTAAATTGTAGCAACTGAAAACTCGTAGTCAAAAAGAAATGGGCTGAATTATTGACCACAGACCTAGATTTTTGTTTGACTTCAATTGAACGCTGGTTGTGTGTCTAGGTTGTTCATATCAAGCATCAGACGACTACAGGACAACGCGACTGTGGAGTTGTTCTACCACCAAGCGAAGCAACTGCTTTACAAGGTAAGCCTAGTTTAAACATCAAGCCACTCAACGACTTTCCTAAGTTAGCATGTAGTAGTATCACTAAAGCAGGCAACTGCCTTAAAGGTGACCATAGTTCTACTATTAAGCCAAGCAACTACTTTTCTACGTAGGGTTTTAGTTTACCTCCAGGCCCAAGCATAATAACACAACAATAATTACGAGCATGCCATACCTTGTAAACATAAGGTATGCATTTTTCTGCATCCGATCCAGCAACTGCTTTACAAGGTAAGCGACGAAGCGTGGTTCTATCACTAATCCAAGCAACTGCTTTGCGATATAAGCATATAAGCGTAGTTCTTCCACTAATCTAAGCAACTGCCCTACAAGGTAAGCATAATTCTATCACAAGCAAAGTTTTACACTTCTTCTTACTTTTTAAGTTTAAGTTGTGTTGTAACGAAGGCTATTACAGTCCGGTTCTGTGCCTCGGCCTTGGCTTTACCAAGCACAGAACTGCTCCCCCTCTTAAGTCGCTTTTTACGACTTGCTCGGGGAGCTCTGGGCTGCAGGTCAATTCTTTGTTTCCCGACCTGCAGGTGCAGGGGTTGCGAAGTTTTACAGGACAAAATTGTATGTTGAAGACCAGTGTTTAAGTTGTTTTCTAATTTAAAAGGCCATTTTGCAGCTGTTGTTCTCACAATAATTCTGTCGCTAGGATCAGTTGGAGTGTGATGCAGACACCTCGTTTGAGCTGGCGGCCTATGTTCTACAGGCCGCGCACGGCGACTACGTTGAGTGAGTATCCACAGGCGTTATACTGCTTGTATCAGTTCAATCGAGAGATGGCAGCACTGAGTGATGAATATATTTTTAGACAGTTGGCTGTATAAATGCTGCATTCGCTAGGTGGCAATATTTGTTTTTCATGGCATAGTCTACTGAACCCTTGCAGTGTCATATTTATTTTTACAGAATAATTGCTATCGGCATCACAGTTCAAAAAATTTCATTGCTTTGAAGTGATATGTACTACACAAATAAATAAAAATGCGAAAATGATCAGGGCTTCCGTAGGACAAAAAAAAATTCTGGTGTCCAGAGGCCAAGGTCCAGGCTTTTTGTGCCTTGAGATGCCAAGGTCTTCGTTTTCTGGCGTCATAGCCATGGGCGTACTACGACACCAATGCATGTAACGCATTTACATCGACGACAAAACCCTTGAATTGTGGCGTCTGGATACCGCTGGGATACGATTATTGGGTGTCCCAATACGCCCAGGATCCGATTATTTTTGTATCTTTATCATATTTTCTGGCGTCATCGGCGCCACGACACCGGTTCACAAAAACGCTGGCAGCATCTCAGCTGCTGAGCAGCGAAAAAGGCTGAGCATTCAATCATCTAGCGGCTCACTCAGCGGCACTTAGCGGCTAACTTAGCTACTCAGCATTTCGATGAGTCTGCTTTTTTACGCTTAGTCAATAAATGCTTACATTTTGCCTCACTGTTAATTATGAAAAATTTAAATTTAAAACACATTACGTAGAGTGACCAATTGCGTGGAAGTTTTCTCCATATGAACACAGTCATTTATTGCTAAATTGTCGAAGGTGTTTTTTTTCTCCAAAAAGGCGCTAAATGCGCTTTTCAGCTTTTCTATCGTAAAGCTGAGATGTTGAATTCGCCCCTCAGGGGATAATTTGTCCTAGTTCTCTGTGACTCCTGGTTGGTTGTTGCTGTAGTGATGTGACGTCACGCGGTCAGATGAAGAAACTACCACTGCTGCCGACAAGCGTTCTCAAGGAATTTCCCTCACTCAACTACTGGTCAGCATTACTGCTCCAAATTGTTTATTTGTGGTCGTCCTATCCAACTCCATATTATTTGTCAACGCTAGCACTGCGTTAACTTAAACAAATTAGCATTAGCATTTCAGTGCATTTGCTGCTCGTTGTAACCCCGGGGTACCCCCTCCCCCCCGTAAAAGGCAGAATGTTATATTTTATTGAAAATTTTGTTTAGGAATATATTTAACACTTTGTGTATTCAGTCAGTCTCTGCAGCTGTTAATTGTATTATGGCATTCATTGAGTACGGTTTGACAGTTTAAGATTTGTCTAACTATTTAACAGTGCTTTCACACAGCTTCTTTGCAGCCTGGAGAAGCATTCTCTCTCTGGTTAGGATATTTAGGACCGTGTATAGTTGTTACTACAAAGACTAGGCCTGTTAGAGTCCGATTCAGGGACTCAGGGGCCATGCAAAGACTCGCTCCTCTTTCTTTAGTCACCTTTTAGGACTCGCCCTGGGAACTCTGAGCTGCAGACCTGTTTTTACCCCAGCCTTGGAGCCCAGTCCTACCCCAGTCTTTGTTAACACATGATTGTCGTGGATATTTCTTTGGGATAACTATATGTGTTGGTTATTATGTATGGACATTGGTATTGCTTTATTAAAGTGCCCCTGCTGTTTCTGATGAAACATTATCCACTTACACACTGATGGCTATATAAAGATATTTCCTTCTGCTTCGGAATGGACTTGATGAAACACAGCCCATGTCCACTGATGGGGATTTTATTGCCAACAGATTTTAATCTATTCATCTTGGGGAACATTTAGCCCTACACCTCCATCCAGGCATCCAATAAGATTCACATTTACTATGCTCTTTGTGGTCGATTCAGGTCAGGGATGTAGGGATAATTTTCTTTTTGGAGGGGCTAATTAGTTTTAAGGCCTTCGATCCATGCAGAAAAAATCACGAATGTGGAGGGTGGGAGAGGTGGTAGACAAATTTTTCAGGACAATATTTTGAGCTACCCAAGCCTCTTCCCCAAACCTAATTAGTCAGCCCCTCCAGGCCCCTTTTCTCTAGAAAACGTATGATTAATTAACAAAAATATTACCCTCGGGGTGGGCTTTAGTACCCTATGCTCCTCCCCTCCCTACTCCTCTGATGCATGTTTGGTATTAAAAGGGAGCAAGGCCAGACACCCTTTCACCCCTGTGCTTGTTTTCATTTGAGTAGGGAAGGTGTAATGAGCTTGATGATTCCCAGGCTGGCGTTGTGTTGTGCCCCTCGCTGATCCAAGCCGTATACCGATCTCCTGCACCCACCAGCAGCAATTTGCATTCTGGCTTTATAGGAAAATAATAAAACCAGGGTGAGGAGACTTTGAGCTCTCTCCATGTCTACCTAGGTATAGGAAAGTACCAAGTAGACCGGTGTGGCTGGATTGACTATTCATTTAAAATTGAACTATTAACAATTTAATTTAATGGTTGCTGTCATTTAGAAAAGTCTTTGCATATCTTGTTGCAATTGAATAAGTAGAAAACAATTTTATCCTATTTAAAATGTGACAATTATATGCAACCAGTATAGGCTCCATAGAGTGTATTTGGATGGCTCTATTTTTGATGTTATATTCACTTTTCAGCTTTGTTGGTGCATATGCATGTATGCCATGTACGTACATGTATGCCATGTACGTACATGTATATTTTATGTCGGAGACAGTTTATATTTGTTTTGAATAGTTAATGAATATTATTGATATACAAGTTGAACTAGCATGCAATCAGTTTTTAGCAAATTACAGCCATGTCTGGTCAGCTGCTGAGCCGGATACCCCCCCCCACCCCCTTAGCCCGATTTGAACTTTTTTCCACCCCTTCAAACTTTGCTACCTGCTCAGTTGTGGACAGACGAGAGCGCGAAGGTGATTGGTTGTTTACACAGCGACCTCCTGGCGCGGTCAGCAGATTCTAGTCTCTGGCTGACGGGCGTTTTGATTTTGTTCCAAATAGGATCCTAATCAGTTTGGACATGATCGACCCGGCTGGAATATAAAATTTAATATGTCCAAATCTTAGTTCTTACTTCTTACTTCTATATATGCCCACTACTGCTTAAATTTCTCAGCTGATTTCTACAACCTACATTCTTCATGAAGGTTAATCTAATTGCAGAATGAATGGCCAATTATTTGATCTCCTGCTGTCATCAATCCGCTAGCCCTCCTGCGGCCACCTTGAATTATTGCCGTTGTGGAGGTGTTGGGTTTCTGTCCCAGTGACCCGGTACCCTGGTTTGAGTGAATGCCCATGGGGATGATTAGAGATGAAAGCAGATTTAGAATACTCTTCCCAACCTAGCTGTGCCACAGGTTACTGAATGTTATGAATAGCGTTGTCGCGGAGTGTAGGGACACTACTGTGCCCCGCAGTGGAAGTCGTGAGCGTGTGGGATTTGAGATTGCTAGACTTGAGTTATCCATATTAGAAGATCTCATAATTGACCTAAATGAGGTCACAGGAAATTGTGGGTATTGTGTGTATTGTGTCTGCGCTGTTCACACCCACAATAAAATAATATTCTCCCAGTCATCAAGTATCTGACATAAAATGTGCCAGTATAGTGATCATTTTAAAGAATAATCTAAGAAATATTTAAATGTAATGTACTGCATCATGTCAAATTTTGTGATTGGCTGCTGCAAAATTAGTGTTAGATTTCAATTTCTTTTCATTTAGGAACTGATTCTATTCCGTAAGCAGTGGGAGAATATAGTCTAAATCATTAAAGTAACTAAAGCTTCTGCGGAAACTTTTAACTGCCATTTGATAAAAGTACAGTTATATTCCTTAATGTAAAAGTTCTTTGTATTGTACGCAGTATTGTTTTTATATGTGAATCATCAGTAGTTAGTGTATCATATAAGGTGGTGTAGAACTTCATCACCTGTCCCTAGCCTTTGCTACAACGTCCGTTTTATTCTGTAAATTATTCCTTGCATTCTTGCCGCCGCGGGCATTACCAATTGTATTAATAAGTTCTACCCGCCAGCAAATATTACATATAAACTAACCTACGTGAAATTTTACCCTACCACTGGCGCAATCAAACGGTCGTATAGCATAAAAATTGTGTGAACTGATTGGCATGAAATTTAGTGGCAATACAAATCATGGCTACACAATTGTAAGATTTATGGCATCGTAGCCAATGAAGTTATGAAAGGTTAAATTTTTTGTGTTTAAGAGTTTCACCTTTGTTTCAGAAGTATATTCCCCCATACATAATCATGCAAAAATGCACTCTGTTAAATCAATGATTCGATTAACTCAAAATTTTGACAGCTGCTGGGTAAAGTTTATCTTAAAACGTGTTGCTAATTTTTTTCAAACGTCTGTGTCAAATTTTTTCGCCAGATATTGAGGCGTCCTTGTACAGTGTTGTAATTTGGGCATAGCACAATTTATGTTTTTAGGAACAAGATTGCGTGTACAGGTTCAAAAGATGCCAGCTACTAACCCTTAAAGTCTTGGAGCATTTGAAACAAATTTAGGAGAAATCTAAAAAAGTCTGACAGGGGGATACTTTTAGGGGGATACTTTAGCTTGCGAAACCGGGGGCCTTCTCGGGCTTCTGGCTCGGAAGACGGTGTGCTGTAAACACCCTAGATTGTCTGGATCATTTGTCACCGTGGTGAGAATTGATAATAATTAGCACAGCTGGTGATTGACTCGATGGTATGCATATTGCATATTATTGAGTATGCTAGTGATTATGCTAATAGGCCTGCGGTGATGTATGTGGGCGGAGCTTCTTTAAAGTGTATTTTGTTAGGCAATCTTGGTTCCTTCAATTATGGCTGTGCAGATTTATATCCATGCACGGATTGAAAGATAATGAATATTCATGAGATGGTTTTTGTGGGCCTGGGGGGCTTTTCAATACCTTGCACTGCAGAAACATTAAACTGCATTTGAAATAAACAAAAATAAATTTATATTGCAGTACCGCTATTAGACAAGTACTACTCCATCCCATAGTTGTTGTGTTAAATTTAGTCATTAGCCTATAATTATCGGTGTCAAGAATTATTTTAAATTAACTATTTCTACTAGATGTAAGTACGCTGCTTCTACAGTGGATTAAAATAAGAAAGCTGTTAAAGATTTTATGTAATTTAATTTTTACAAATGTGTGCATTGTGGATCAAACTTTACGCATTGTCACTATCATTGACTGTTTAAGGAGTGGCGATTGTTCAAAATATTTTTCTGGGATCCCTGGCACTCTCTCTTTCACGCTGTTTGTTGATTGGACAGTGAGGATCAGGTAATTGCTCATCACAAGCGATTGGTTGGACAAACAAAGGGCTCCATCATCGTCAAGTACGTACTCAATGCCCTTTCTTCAACAACTGCTCTTTTCCAGTTTATGAATGTGGAAATTAGTCTCTTCAGTGATGAACTATTTTGGCTGCTTTAGAATCTTTTTGTAAACGTTAAAATATACCCTTGAATGTGTGAAAGCCTAATTAGCTTCTAACGAGCCCAGTGTGGGGCACTGTTTCTATAGTCTGTTGATGTTTATGATATAATTAAATTCTGGTCCTGCACTGCTATTTTGCTTCTGTGTGCATTTTTTCAGTTTATTTTGAATCTATTTTACCAACTTGTAAGCAGATTACAAAATTAATATTGTTTCACTTTTATGTTTATTTTTAAAATCCTATGTTTATTTTGAGAGATTTATTGAGCAAGCCAGTGTGAATGGTCATATCCGTCCAGATATAGGTCTAGGCCTCCAGGACAATGCTAAGAATGGAGTATTCTGGCATGATAGCGCTCGCTAGCTGATCTATTCAACAATGCGTTCACCAGAGCTTAGCCTAAGCTGTTCAACAACTCTGTGTTGGCTGTAAACAGTCAATGGTAGTATTTGGACAGGACCCCTTCATTCACTTCACCATTGATCATGTAAACGGTGAAATCACTTGAAGAGCCTTTTTCTCACATCTTTCAGTTAATGTATATATTTAGGTTGCAGCCGCACTGATATTCATCCACATGGTTGTGTATAAAGTTTTGGCTGTGTAAAAAGTTTTTTGCTGGCCATAGAGTGCGCTTGGCCTGTCATCGGCAGAAGTGCAGCGCTGCGCTGCTGAGATTATTCTTAGATATTGCAGGTCAAGTGAAACTGGATGATGATGTTGATACATTGGCCGATGTGCTAGGAAATCCTGAAGGAAGAAATGTGGCTATTGCATCCCTCAAAATTATGATTTCATTCATGTGCAATAATATCTTAGGCCTAAGTGTGTTTCGATTGACCCGTGATATGTTGCATGTATTCTCGTATGTAGGAAGTTTTGGTTATGGATATTTATAGTTAATGCGATCAGTTGTAATCGCTAGCTCTTCAATTTGAGCCAAATTAAGCTTTCACGATGTTTCGATGTTTCCATACACATGACAAATAAGCAGCCTACTTAATGCATCTCAATATATTATATATTTGTACATATGCTATGCAGTCAACTAATCGTCAAAAAAAGATGCATTCGGTCTTCATCATCATCGCCATTTCCGTTTTTCTCATCCGTTTTGTTTTCAGTTTTGTTTGTGTTTCAGTGTATGCATATTTCACAGGTAGGACGATTGCAGCTACAGAACTCTAGTCTTGAGGTCCAATTTGAGTACACAGTGTAATATCCTCATTCGGTCATGAATTTAACTTCAGTATCAACCCCTCCGTGATGTCCAGTCACTGTTCATCACTTCTTTCTCTCACCTCCTCGCTTCCGTTTCCTTTTCTAATCTCCAAGAATCACCATCCCACAATTTCAATGACTACATTGGAGTACTGAATCGAAAGCTTTGTGATTTCCACAGAGCTGCATTTTCTCACAGTCTGTGTGTGGTGAGGTCTGCTCAGTGGCTGACCGTGCTAAGTCCCTCGCTGACCCCTTGACCTGACCCAGGCCACCCTGGTTGGACCCTGGAGGAGTGCTGTACTAGTTTCTGATTGGCTGAAAGCTTTGTACTTATTTATGCTGAATGACAATTGAGTACTGTGGGTATTGTTGAGAGAATGTTCGTATGGATCAACGGTTATAGCAATGCACGGTTTTTACCTTTTTAAAGCGATTCTTTTCTGTGATGCATTGATGAAGTGTTATATAATTATGTATGTTTTATTCACACATCAGTGTAGAAGACAACATAGAAAAAAACCAAAGTATTCTGCTAATTATTGTTCTTTGGGCTATCCATGCCATGCTTGAATTATAGGAAGGCTAGAGATGAAGAGGCGTTATTCCATACCCCCTCCCCCCCCTTGTTCATTTTCCGAGCTAGCACAGGATTGATGTTTGCAGTCATGGACGCACGCCCTCAAAGTCAATATCTCAGTCAAATTATCCCTGGATTGCATTTTTTTTTTATATCCCAGGCTCCGATTATAAGATGCACCATTTCAGAAATTTTTGTTTAGAAATCTGGGAATTACATTGGAAGTCAGATCCCTCAATCACTTAAATATTCATAATTTTTCTAAATCTAGTGATAAATCGCGAGCAGTGGTGGCGTTACAGCTAAATTGTTTTAAAATTGTTTGGAGATCAACTGCTGATGCGCTATTTACATCCCTAGCAGCCTGCTGCTATGAGCCAGAGTCAGCAATTATTCATGTCTGAATTTAGCGCCTGTGTTTGTTTAGTAAAATTATGCATTGCTCGAGCTGTTTCTGCTTGTTATTTTTAGCTAACAAATCAATTGACTTGAGTCCTTGAAGACTTTCTAAATCACCAGTTTGTAAAACAGCTTAACCAACTTTGAGGTTACTACAGGAAAGCTATTAATTGCTTAAGATATTCTGCTACTCCTATAACAATGTGAGCATGCGGTGTAGGCTTAGATTTTGAATAAGCCTACATGTATGCAGTACTATAATAATTATTGCAAGTTGTTAACGAATAATAGAGCTTGAAAATAGTTGTGTTTTTATTCTTAATCATGAATAGCAACCTGTGAGATGTAGTATGGATCTGTTGGTTATAGCCTCAAGGAAATCAAGTTTCTCAAGTCAAAAGTGTGCGAGTGACACCACAAATTGAAATATATTGTTGCTAAGTGTCCGAAATAAACAACATTTCTTCCTATCAATATTTAAGATCATAGACCTCATACTTCTCAAGTTCTGGCTTCATTTTCCTATTTTACTTTTTAAAACATTAATTTTCTCATTCATCAATTGTTGAGTTACTTCAAATATCTTTCCTCCCTTTTGCAATCTCTCACGATTTTGCTGCCCCCCCTTGCTGCTTTCTTGAACACCGACACCGGCGTTGAATTGTGTGGATCTATTTATTTGTGGTAGCAATGTGTAGGCCTACCATCTTGAAAATTGATTGAATTTATGTCAACTTTTCTTTCGGATGATATTGGGGATGATATTGACGTAGGGGCAGAGATTTGACAGAATTCCTGTCCTCTTCGCTAAAAATTTGATTGCTATATATCAAATGCTGAACTTTTGTCAAGTCGGCCATTTCTATCATAGACTTAAAGGGTTAACAGTTTCCTTTCATTGTTTCAATTTCTGACATTAGTAAACCATCTGTTAAAGTTTGAATATGCACCATTCAAATTCTTTTTACACGGAAATTTGGTTTTAGTAATGTTAATTAGTGGATAATGTTAGTGGGCGGTAGTCAGTATCGGTAACACTAATCCCTAGTCCCTGCTGCTCAATTGGCTCCCCTCGCGCCCGGCCGCACGCTAGATATTTCTGATTCGCAGCTAATAATTGTCAATATCGAAGGATCTATGATACAGTTAGTTCTGCACGGACCATAGACCTCATGTCGACACGCAGGCCTTGCAGCGGCGACTGTGGAGTTCAGCTAATGTCTCGGGTTGTGTTGGAATGCGGAATGCAACAAATTTTGGTAGACGACCGTTGTGCTTGAATTCAGCTTTTGGGTGTACTAACATTAGCTATCGGATGAGCGAGCTAGGTCAATAAGTATGACGAAATTATGCCACTTGCTATATCTTCCTCCAGCCCCCCTTCCTCCCTGTTTTTGCATCTAAATTTCATAAAATATCGACTCGTCAGCCTTGCTGATTTGTTAGTTTTCTTTAATTATCTGGATCAAATAAGCGAAATGATGGTAGACTGCTGCTATAAGCTGGTGCCTGTAGTCACAACAGCAATGCTGGCAGTAGTTCTACCGGCACGGCACAGGGTTATTGTTAAACTTTGGATGCGACCATGCGCAGTGCTTTGTCAAACGCCAGCTTGTTCTTGACCTCAATGTTACAATGCCATTTAATGGACAATAATTATCATGTTTATCGTTGTAATTAATTGAAATATATCCTTTGAAGCGTGAACACTGTGATAAAGTTTAATATAAAACATCAACGGAGATATCTTTGATGTACCGTTCCGGCCGTAGTTTCATGACGCTGGCGTGATTTGAATTTAATCGTAACAAATTTTGAAATCAAATTGTGCTTCCCCTTCGCCTCCTGGAAATAGTATGATGGATTCTTCACATGTGGTGACGACGCAGACAGCGTAAAACACAGCCTAACAAGAAGCCTAACAAGAAGCCTAACAAGAAGCCTAAAAGACAGCCTTAAAAAGCAGCCTAAAAAGACAGCCTAAAAAGAAGCCTAAAAAGACAGCCTAAAGAGACAGTCTAAAAGACAGCCTAAAGAAACAGCCTAAAAGACAGCCTAAGAAGACAGCCTAAAAGATAGTTTAAGACCTAAGGACCTATACAGCATGCAGACAGACACCAGCTACTAGCGTTAGCAGAGGACTTAGCGCTGAGTGAAGTGTGACCTTGTGACCTCTCCAATTGGAAACCTCTCCCGCTTCCTCTGTAATATACACGCTCAAAGATTACATGATTTGCAGTTCAGTCTGTAAAATCTGGACTGGTCATGTGTTTTGATAAAATCGACTCTAATTACCTCAGTTTGGTGTTGTTTGGTCGTTGGTTCTGTTTATCTGTTATCAGAAAGTCTGACCGTTTGTTCCAAACAAAGCTCTTTTGGTAACGCAATGCCTATAGTGCCATTTAATGCCTATTCATTTTTGTCAAATGAAGGAAGATCCTCCTTAATAATACTGCGTTTGTGTTTAGCTGAAAGTAGCTTACCGGTGTATTGGATACAACGTACAGGGTGAATCAAAAGAAGAATCCCATAACGAAAGCGCGTTAACTAGGTCATTTTTGTTTCATATTTGCAGGGATTGTTGAAATTCAAAATTGCAATAAGACTACCAAATGTGAATCAAAAATGACCGTAATTTTGATTCATTTGTTGCGATTTGGCTGCGGAGTATTTTTAGTGACTCGCTCTGCATATTTACAGCAATAGAGGATATATGCGAATGGACGGACACGTATAATTGGCATAATTATTAAATTTAACCCGTTTGTTGACAGTTACATGAGCATTGTGGAGAGTCAGCCAACATATGGAGTCCACTTCTATGAAGTCAAGGTACGTTTGACATTACCCTTTCTCGTTGATGTAATACTTTCGCAACGTTCCAACTTGCAGAACATTCTTGCAGAATACTTCTAAATCGAGACCGTTTATTTTCATGAATGCTTAATTTTGAAGGGTTGTTTCTAATCTTGTTTCTAAGGTGAGTTACAGGTATAATGTGAGCTATAAAAATTAGTATGGTTTAGGGGATTCGGTCATTCTGTGAACAACAAAATTTGTTGTTATTAAGCACAACTTTTCTATATGAAGTGCATCACAGCAGTGTAGTGATTTTAGAGTGGATCCTGTAGTCGTTCCCTTGTTCCCACCTTTACCTTTACCTTAGCTTAGGAGACAATTTTGTGGCAGCTCGTAACTGCCATTCAAAATAACTCTTTGCTTAGTACATTTGAATTGATATACGACGTCATTAAATTACGATGACGTCATGGATTTCGAACAGAATAATTTTCTGTTTAATCTGAATTCGAATTAATCTCATTTCTTGTTTAAATTTTTATTTTATTTTAACGGATAAATATTATTGCGAGTTTTTTCGAATGGCAGTGAAGGGCTGCCGTTAAATTTCGTTCCTTAGCGAGAACTTTGCTTTGCCGGGCGTCAAGGTGCGTCTATAGAATCCACCCTTAAACTTTTTTTGCATGGCATGATTAGGTTAAGGAGCTAAATGCTAAGTTGTTTCGTACGTATTTGCATATCCTATGTTGGTTGTGTAGGACAAGAGTGGCATGCCGTGGTGGCTCGGCGTAAGTTTCAGAGGCATCTCCCTTTACGACATCGGCGACCGCAAGAACACTAGAAAGGTTTGACCCGCTCATTTCTTCTGCTCCTTTAAAAAATTTAATCTTCAATTTCTAATGTGTTTTCCAAGATAAATCAATTTTTTGTTTAAGATTAGTTTAATTATAAAAATTGAGTTTGCCCCTATGCGTCTGAACTACTACTACTAACCGCCTTTTTTCATCTATTCTATTTTAAATGTCCATATTTTCATACGGGTTTAGACGTCTGCGCCCCGATGAGGACTCCTGTTTGCTTAATATCTGTTTATCTTTAATTGCGTAGCGAATTGTGTTTTGTTTTTTTTGTATGTTGCCATGTCGTTTTCGATAATATTGTATATACTGACCACAAGTGTAGCAGTTTTGTAAGAACCAGTGATCGTTCATGTTCTTTGACGATAAATTGGATAGAAAAAAAAATTAAAGGTTCTAACGTTATCCTATTGTATACATGTAGCTCGCTTTAAAGAATGTTAGCGAAATACACGCATTGGATTGCTGTGTAGATCTACCACTGGAAGCAGCTGGAAAACCTCTTTTTTCGAGACAAGAAATTTTCTATCGAAGTCATCGATAACCTGCAGCGGTAAGGCTGAAATGCCTTTATTGGTTTTTGTAAATTTTGTTGACAAGTATATCATTGTAGACCTAATCAGTTACTGACAATTAGGTCTGCTGCTGATCGTGACTCAGAGCCCGATCTGACGCCTTGCTGCAGTGTTCAATGCACACAGTTTAGTACAGTGTTGGTGTTTGTCTGTTGTTTATGTTGTCGGTGTGTGTTTGTGCGTGTGCATCAATTGGTCAGATTTTAATATTATTATAGTTATGTAGCTATCCTGATTGTTTTATCAGACTACAATAGGCTATTTGTGATAAATATATTTAGTCCTGAATTTTATGTCCGTAATTACTAATGCTTTTTAATTTAAAACATTTTCTTGTGGATGGAATGGGTAGTAGCGTAATAACCAAGAAATCGAGTTCCATATGTAGACCTCTATCAATATGATTCAAAAAGAGTTAATTTTCCTGTTCAGGATTATATCGAATATATTTTTCAGGATCCTTGATCGTTTAGATGTCAGCCAGCTAAGAGAAACAGACCGATCTCATTATCTGTGACTATGAAACAGCAGCAGAGTTGCAGCATTCAGCTCTGTATACATCATTACTGCAACTGTAGCTGTCTTTGTACTCTAAACATTGCCAGCACAACATGCCGTCAGGAGGGCTACACTAGAGGACTACATTAAAGGAGTTCATTACAGGACTAGATTAGAGGAGTACATTAGACAGTAGTACATTACAGGACTAATCACAGGACTACATAACAGGATTATATTGCAAAATTACATTACAGGTTCACAGTAAAGCAGTGTGCATGAAACACTGCAGCAAGGCATCAGATCGGGCTCTGAGTCACGATCAGTAGCAGAGTTAATTGTCAGTAATTGATTAGGCCTGCAATGATATAAGTCTTGTGAGCTGATTCATCCACTGATTACATGACAAGTTGGCCCATGTATAATGTAATGCACTGCAGTGGACACCGGTCATTGAATGTTTGTTTATGCTCAGTGTGCCAATCGACGATATATCCATTGGCTGCATGAGATAAGGACCTTTGCGGGACTTTGGCTTGCGTCTGTAGACTACTTTTAGCTGGTGTTGTATTATTCCTTCCAGTATTTGTCACTGTATCAGTCATATTTATCATTGGGAATTCTTGGAGAGATCTGCAAATTTGTCATTATCAAAAGCCTATTATACATTTTTTATAACTAACAAACATACTATAGAACGTAAGCCTAGCAAGGGCTGTGGTGTAGTGGTTAAGGCGTCAGACTGACAGTCCAGAACCTGGGTTCAAGTCCCGGCGCCGCCAACTATGAAACCACAGCGTTACAGGCCCTTCAGCAAGGCTGTTAAGCACACAAGCGTCGCTAGCCGATAATCATCGCCCAGGATGATATATTATTTTGGTTGGCGACAGGAAGGGCATCCGGTCATAAGAACCCGGCTTCAATAAAATCATCCAATCTTTTAAACACGGGCACGGCTTTTGGTCTGGCCTGCAACGCTTTAAAATTAACGTCAGAGGCAATGGTTATTACTATCATGTAACAAAGTTTGAATCCGTCAATAAAAATCTCCCAATAAATTGATTACGGAACGCATTACTCACGTAACTCAAAACTAATAGTCAGATTGTGGACAATTATTTTTGCGTTTTATTTGCCCTGTTTCAGGTCGGGGTCGATAGGTCGCAACACCCCCTCCACCTCCACGTCCCCCGGGGCGGGGCGCTTCAGCGTGCACACGTGGGGCGCGGCGTCCACCCAGAGCGCCAAGGCGGTGTGGACCATGGCCGTTAGTCAACACCAGTTCTATCTCGACTGCAAACACAACAAGGTAGGCCACTCCGCCTTGTGTTCTCTTCAGCTGCACATCTCTGGGTCAGTATTTGTTTTCTGCCATTCAGTATTTCTGGCAAATGATGTTGTTTTTGAGTCTTTTTGTGTACTTTAAGGCCCATGAAACGGCATGTTAATAGATAATCCGATCTATAACCCAGTTATTTTTGGAGATCATCTCTATCGCTGTTTGGTTTGGCACGGTTCCAAATATCAAGGTATTAATACCTTACAGTAGCTTGTTACTCAGATCTCACAAGCAGCTAGCGACGCTGCAATGGTAGTATATTGAATTCCCTACTCCCTGCATGTGTTTGGTGAACACGATATCACCCCTTCCTGCGTTACTATGTACACATGATACCATATCGGAAGGGAGTTCGTTTGGTGCGTGACAAATTCTGAAGTCTGCGATTGATTCCGACCAGCGAAACGAACAATAAACAGTCCGGTTGGCTCTAAGCTCTGTACGTCCTGGACCTACATGTTGTACATGTAAGTGACATGGCAATGCCTATGACCCCAGCGTATCAAAAACTGTAGAGCGCCTCGGTTCCTAAGCCAATAGAATTTATTATTGTAAATTATGGCTTCAGTAATAGACACAGCTATAAAATTGGATAGGGAAAGATACTGACGTTCAGACATAGCTGCTTGTTGATATTTGACCTGCTGTGACTTTTTTTCTTTATTGCTCTATCGCTTGCGATGAAATAAAGATCTTTATTTTAACACCCCCCCCCCCCCCCTCCGAACCTTTTTATCACATATTGTATGCATTACCTGCAGTGCCGCGCAGCTGTGTTATCAAAAATAAGAACCGCCTTGAAGGCAGCGTTATTGACGTTAACTCGTTATTATTTTTTGTAATCATCTTTTGTTCAAAACATGCATGTAGCATAGCTGTCAAAATCCACTCCATGAAAATTCCCAATAAAATTGCGCCCACAAATCAGCCAGTCAATCGATGCTATTTTTACCCAGTCGTTTAACTCGTTTTGCTATTTTTACCCAGTGGTGTAACTCGTTTTGCGTTGCCCACATGTTAGTCGCGCGACTCATCTCTGACACACGCTGTCATAAAATACTCCCCAGCCACAAGTGGGATGAGGAATCTTGCGCCAGTTAAAGGAGAGCAAAGCGATCTTTGTTTAATGCCAAGAAAGAGGGGAAACGAGGTCGACCCCAGTAGCCTGGGCGTTGAGAAGATTTAGAACTAAGCATCTGTGTTTGTGAGTGCGTCATGGGGATATGTCCTGTTACAATGCCAGCGTGTGTATAACCAGGAGTGAAACTGGAACGGGACGCTTGATGATATTTTAATGGAATCTGAGTAATTGTTCAGTAGCTGGAGAAGATTGGTTAATTCTTGGATTAAGTATGTAGGTTTGTACTACGAGAGAAGTGTTGTAATTGGAGCAAATCCATTTGGTATATATATGTAGCGAAGTGAGCGTTATTAACAACTACATGTAAATGACGTGAGCGTTCAGTATGGTAGTCTCTTCTAGCCTCAAACATTCTTTGTTAAAAAATAGCTCAAACTATTAAAATGTGAATCTAGACAGTTGTTGTACATTTGAGGTGTTAGCAACTTTGAATTGAATTTTTCTATTTGTAAGCCTACGGTATAATATTTATTTGTGTTTTTCTTTAAGATCTTTGTGATCCTGTTACAGTTTAGATTATAGACGTGAGTGCGCCAAGGTGTTACAAATTTATTTTTAATTTTGATTAATATCTTGAGTTACATACAACACCTATAGCCGCATGCCCCTAGCCTCTTTTCCTCAGTGGATGCTGAATTAGCGATGACTGTAACTGAGTCAGCCCCTTGGCCCTGGGCCAAAGTGGACCAACGAGCTTTATTCTCCTCGCTCCGTGCGCATCCCGCCTGCTGTAAATAAGGCCGCCCGTTGAGAGGTACAGGAGATGCGAACTGAGAGGAATTTTTGTTTGCAACTTAATGTTCGCTCATCATCGATTATTCATCGATAGGGGGAGGAGAGTTTTTAGGCGAGGGAGGTTTAAGCGAGGAGGTAGGCTTGAGGGGGTAGAAAGGTTTGGATTAAGTGCGTTGAGGCTATAATAGCGATTCTGTATTACACTACACAGTAAGCTTTATCGGCGCGTGTTGCATAGTTAGATGTTAGAACCTATGTCATTGTAGAATTCACATTTCATATAACTTGAACTTTTTCAAAAGAACGCAATTTAACGCGTATTTAATCTCAGTATCTCATAAAATCTGGCCGTGTCAAACCTAGCTGTAATTAGCGAATCATAATCCTAAACCTCAAACATAATATCTTTCCTGCAGGCAAAATGTAGAGGCATGGCCATGAAATAGATGCCAACATCCAACTTGTGAGCTGACAGGCTAACATCCATCCATCCACGCTTCTAGTCATAGTATAGTCATACCTAGGGGGTGGACTTATCGCCTTTGGGACTGAATTAAGGACCCAGGGGGGATGCGCTGAGATGGAATTAGGAGCGATGGAGAGGCCGGCAGAATGGATTAGTGTGGATTGAGGTCACCAGGGACGCATGCAGTAGTTGTTTGAGACTGGATGATCAGGTTGCCTCTAGAATGCTGGACTATAATTTTATTGCTATAGGTGCGGGCAATAACACAACAGCAGTAATATTGCTATTGATCGCTATTGATGCTATGCTTGTTATGCCAGGAATGCAGCGTGCAAAGTGAGTGAAAGTTTGCCTGGCATTGTGCACTTTTCGATTTGTGAACATCAGTTTGTCATGAACGAAAAACTAAATCAACATTCTTTTTCTTTTTTTCGCCGTTGACTTGGAAATAATATTTGGCCTACCAAAATTAAATGCAAGCTTTAATCATTTGAAACCTGCAATTCTTTGCATTCATGACTAGAATGTCTACAACTTTTTAACTTAGTCAATTAAAGCCTAATTATCACTGTGTGGTATTGTTGAACTCGAGGTATATTGTTATATTTTTTATAGTATTAAATCAACTATCAAGATTTACCGTCCTTTTTTATTTGAATTAAAAAAATTAATACATAGCAGATTTTGGAGTTTTAAGGAAGTGCTTTGCTCCGTACAAACGAATCATTACCACAATCATGGCAGGAATTAAACTTGTCATTGTCCTAGGCCCGTTGCATTCATAAATTCATTTCACTTACCACAAATCGTCATCATTGTGATTCATAGGAATTTTTCAACAGGTACCTGCAACTTCTTATAGCAATTTTATGCTCTATAGTTTCGACAGTACTTATCATCAACGTTATATGTGTGTCAGATTTATTAATGTATAAAGCTGCGCAGTGTCATATCCGATCGCAAAATGACCAAGTTTCTGCCATATTAAAAATTAACCAACACGCATCAACAACCGCCAGAAAATAGTTGTGCAACATGTCTGAATTTTGCTCTATTTTATATAGATACGGATATCTGTCAGAGTGATCCTATAACATTCAATTTGTTGTGATAGCCCCAATGTGGAGGCTCTCCATTGTTTACCCATCATTGGACACCGACCGTTTCGCTTGACCGACCCTACTCAACTATCTGCGCTTCGCAAACTTACATAAGCGCTCGGCAAACTTATATAATTTTTATTTTTGTGGATTTAAGCCTCGCGGCCGCTTTGCACCGGTTCACGAGATAAGAATTATTGCCCACCGGCAAATATAAGTAGGCCCATGACCTGCCCAGAGTTTGCTGTCGGTAAACAGTGAAAGCCTTTTGATATAATGCCGTGCGGGAATGCATGCATGCAGGCCAGCATTTGATAACCCCCCATCTCGTCCCAATGGGCAGCATTCTTTGCTTTCCTTCTTGTTCCCCACTCTTCAAATATGACCTAGTTTAATAGTTTCTAGAGGGATGAGTGCTACTCACACAAATCTTTCCGTTAGGGTGCGATATTGGGATATATTAGCTCTGTGGGAAACTGAAATGAACTTTATACAGGGTGACACTTGAAGTTCGAATGGCATTTGCTCTTCACCCTTTAGCAAACATTGCATGAGATTGGGCAGTGCAGAGTCAAAGGTTGTGTACGCTCAGAGTACCATAATGGTGTTTGTAGTGTTCTTTAAATTTGTGATAAATATTTGCATTGCATTGATTATGAGAAGCGTAATGATAAAGCTTGATGATGAGCTAATAGTTAAGGTTAATTGGATATTTGAGTTATGATCTGTGTTATCTGACGGTCTATGATGTGAGCGTGATGAATTCTTTAGTCTGTTATGTCGATTTGTATTATAGTTAAAAGTTTTGGGCTTTCAATGAGCCTGGTTACTAATCTAGTATGGTAAGTTACTAATTGGTCTTTATGGTCATTCATGATAGGGTGGTGTTCACACAGGTTGATGTTTCGTCATCAGCTTAGTGGGATTATGATAACTTACTTCTGGTTTATACTCTTCTTGGTATCTACTTATACCAGCTGTTGGAGTCTCTGATACTGTCAAAGGGTTGTGGGGGTCGTTTATATGCCTATTATATCGGCGTTGCTAGGCTTGGCTTACTACAATATTCCCCTCTGCATAGTCTCTAGACTATGATTGTACTGTAAATTGTATTGTACTGTATGTCCGGTTAGTCACAACAGAATACACTGATGGCTAAGAATAATGGACGAAAGTAGTTGTCTATAATGTTATAATAATCATGGGCTCTAAAGGAATTTTAATGTTGGTAGTGCGATGACTGGGTTTAAAGCAGGCCTAATAGGATAATTTGAATGAGAGATCCAATGAATGCGGATTTATTTCTATTACTGACTAAATATCTACATTACGATTTAGATCATTTTACATTGAACAAGTGTTGCCTGTCTGCAGTCTGTAAATTAGCAGCGAATCATATCAAAGTATGACAGTGCTTGTCTTGTAGCCTAGTAACTTATCGGCGACTGGCGCTATCAGTGGCAAATTAGTAGATTCTAATCTGCGTTTGAATAATATAGTAACGGTGATAATTATGAATGACCCTTGACTCCCCTCCGCACCCTCCTCAAATACTTGAGCTCTCTTCAGTTTGGCTTGGCCTCACTTTAAACGTTGCACTTTGACACAGCAGTGCAGACTGCAACCTATACTATGTAGATCTCAGGCCTCGAGAGATAAGGACTACGTTGCATCGCAACAATACATGGTTGTATAGCTACAACAGGTGTTGTAGGTAGGCCGATTGTAGTCCTTAAAATGGGGTACTAATCTCGAGGGTGCCCCTCACAGCTTAGACGGTAAGTTGTAGCAGCCTGGAGAACTAACGAAGGTGTAGCTCTATAGCTGATCGTCAAGCTCGGACACTGGGATAGATAGGGGAGCGAGGGAACACTGCGCTGGGTAGATAAGCGAGCATGGAGTCCCCCTGCGTGTGCCCCCTGGATGGTGAGACGTCCGTGTCATCGGCGCAGTCTCAGGTAGGCGGGGGCATGGGCGGGGCTGTCGTGGGCCGGGCCAGTGTGCCGTGGGCCAGTGGGGGGGGAGGGCCAGTGGACTGGGGCCAGTGTGCCGTGGGCCAGTCGAGCTGGTGGCACCGGCACTGGGCCGGCAGCTGTGGGCGACACTGTCTCGAAATAGTTGGGGAATGAATGTGTTGCCTGGATATTTCTTTTAGTATTTATCGCAAGGTATTGAATTTATGTACAGCAAGCACTATTTGTGAGAGGGAAAGTGTTTTCAGACGTTGATTCGATTCTAATTTAAGCGATATCTTGGCGTACAACTTATGAGAACAGAACGTTTTGAGTAATGTTGCCGAGCGTTTGTTTCTCGGACTGTTAAAGCGTGCTCTAATGCAAAAGTGGTTGTAGAATAGGCTGTAGAGTACTCTAGTCTAACAAAAGTATATACAGTACTTAATGGGTTCGAAGCCACTTTTATATCTACTGTAAATGGGAATCTAATGCTGGAGATTAGTCAGCGTGGTGTTCTTCCAAATGCCTATTTTTGTGCGGTTTGTATGATATTTAGAACAATAAATTATGAGACATAATAGTGAGAATTTTATGAATCCATTTCAATAGGACAAGTTAATGTAATATAATTTATAGCTTTCGAAGTCAGTCTGAGTTTCATGTGTAGGATAAAGATGAGCATGGAGTCGAACGCATGAAAACGGCAATTCTATTTGAAACACAAAGTTTGACATCTTGCTAGGGGATGGCTGGCCCTCATCGAACCCTCTGAGATTCTTGTCGCGAGCAGTGCTAGCGGGTAGGCTGTTTGACGACAGGTACTATACAGGTAGACCTGTGTGTCAACATGGCTGTGCGCCTACAGGCCCTTCACTGCTTGACACCTCGCTAGGAATGCTTTTCAGAATCGCAGGCGGCTGGCGTTGATGGCTAAATACATCATGCATTACCAGACGTGGGTGCAAGCGACGATACTGATCTTGATCTATTATTAGTTTAGTTGCTCTATTGTCACTTAGATTTTAGTAATGGTCATGGTTAAGCATCGATTGAACGCAACTCTTGTGTTTTAGTATGAAGAGTCGGTTTAACCAAATTTGTAGTTGCGTTTCTTCCTTTAATAGAGATTCTATAAATAGATTGAATGCTGCTCGCAATGGTTATCATTAGAATGGCATATAGGCAGGCATTCATGAGAGTGGTCTTGACGCAGGAGGGCTGATGAGGCCTACTACTATCGCTACTATAGCATAGCTGCTGGCCTATAATACTACAAAGTGTGTCGTGTGAAGAATAGCCATAGCGGTTGCAGAAGTCATTAGGATTTATCCAATTTGATATTAAAATAAAAGTTCCAGTTTAATGGTCAAGCATGAATTCGGTTTTGCCTGATTCTGTAATTCAGGAATGCTTGGATTACAAGAGTTGCATCTAATTAACTGAAGGTATGTCATATTAATTGTATGAATAGTTCAGTTCTGCTAAATGTAGTGACGTTGGCGTTAATGAGTTCTGTCTTTACATTATAGCCTATACGCGTGTTCACTGTTTATACATACGTGTATGTGAGTTTTTGGTGATCGATATTAGTTAATCTTGATCGCTGTTTTAATCTATGTATTATTATCGCCTATTATTATTAGCCTAGTCTGTGCTCAAATCGAAATTACTATGGTGCGATTAACAAGACAGTTCTCAAACGGTCATTTTTTATTTTTGCAATTAGTAGTTCTCCTTTGGGAGTAAGCCTAATAAATGATGAGCAAACGTGTCTTGGATTTCAATGTGATGGTGTCTGATCTGTGTGTACGCTGACGGATCTAGCATTTATTTGTGGGATGCAGCTCCCTATCAGATACAGATCTGCTCTTGTTTACAGCCATTGCAGCTGTTTGCGTGTTTGTTTTTAGCTGCTCAGATTGCTTCATTTGAAGCAGGGTAGTTGCATGAAGAAACTAAGTTCAATCAATGAAATATTAAAGGCAATTTTTATATTATTTTATTGGCTTAACACTCTTGTCAGTTATTGACCGTTATAAACACCTTTCATGACTTCTTCTTATAAAAGAAAGTGTGTATAGAGAAGGGTGCATTCTTCATCAGTTTTAGGTCCAGCTTCCCAAGCAGGGAGAGTTTCTAAGCAAGATCAGGTGAGGCAAATGTCTGGAGTTGGGTGCTGGATTTTTTGCACCGAAACAGTTGAGAAGTCATTTTGTACCTCAGGCTGTGAGCTGGTCTCCAAACTTACGTTGCAGACTTATATTAGTTATACATCTTTACATGTTTATTTATTTTAGATTAGTTGAGTACATTTTGTTCAGTAGTTGAGTGTGTTAATTTCCACTGTCAGCCGGATCTTGGTTGTGCTAATAGAGTTGAAGTGAATCTTGTTCAACTACACGTTGTTGGCTCAACACTGCAGTTAGTTATGTTGTACCAACAATCCTTTTAATGCAAATGTTATTTATGATGTATGACAAAGACATTCGTCATTCGAAGCAAAATGCTTTTTGTTTTGCTGTTTGATTGCATGCCAGAGCTTAAGGTTAGTTTTGGTGATTCGCACATGGCATTAGAGATGTCATGAGCGGTCTCTACCTATTGTCTGTTATTTTATTTGCTTATAACATTTCTTTAAGCTATTATTTTGATTACAGGGCACCAGTAATGAACCTTATTAGGCTATAACGTTGCGCGTTTCTCATGAGGCCTACAATTTTTTCCCATAGCCTGTGAAACTTTCTCATGCTCTGAAATTGTCCGTTATTATCCGCAGTACATTGTATCTGTCGCTGTTCTTTCCTTAACAATACTGTCTTGGCATACGTCAAATTGCCTTGCGAGACTGCGGCATGCTTGAACATTATACATAATTTAAATTTATATCCTTTATGAAGTGTAATGTATACCTGTCACGGTTATCATATTGCATAGATCTTAACTATTTATTGTCTTTCTTCAATGAATGTTCAAGCTGTCAGCCCCTAAAAACGGCATGTGCCTGTATGAAGGTTATTTGTATGATCATACGGATGATATGCTTTATTTACTAAAGTTAGTGCCCTTCATTGCTGCATATTTTTTGTATCATATTTACCAAAAAAAAAATTATTCTTGAAGCGTAATCGATCATAATCTAGGGTTTGATACTAGGTTTGGCTGACATCTAAAAATAATTATTATTGCCGTCAGACTACATACTCCGTGACATAAGCCAATTTATGTAATCGTTATGAATTCATTCTTTTTTATTAGTGCTCATGCGTTGTTGTATGACATAGTTTATAATAGTTGCATGTTGTTGACTTATCAGCCACACGCAGTTACAATACCACCTCCATTTATTGAATTCTATTTGCATCGTTTGATAGGACGGTGCACCGCAGCCGCTGCGCCTACCGTTATATTGGCTGAGCGTTGTTAACGGTGGCTGCCAGTTATATGTCGGTCACGAATCACGATCTGACAATGACACGCTACCGTGCTGCGACCCTAGTTTCTTCCGTTGTATGCCCTGTGGTGTGTTCCGACGTATGCCCAGTGGTATGCTCCGATGTATGCCTCATGGTGTGCTTCTATGCCAGTCACCGACAGGATGTGAGGACTGACGCTTGTCACTGACATTGTCGTGTGAGGCTATGGTGAAAACAGCCGGATGCATGTTTATTTGTAAATGGTAACTGACTCGTGCGTTTTATAAATAGCTTCACCCCGTAAGGGGTTGCGGGTAAGTTATATACCGGGATTCCTTATGGATGCCAAAAAATGATCGCGATGAAGTCGTTGAAAGCCGAAACAGACTTGCAATTATTATTAATACATGAAGAAATTCATATTAAATTTAATCTAGCTAAGTAACTAAGCTTTTCTCTATTGTGAATCCTACCAACTCCTTTCTTTGTGATTGAGTATGAGTTTTTTTAAAGATTTAAGTGATAATTTTGCCGTAGTTTCTTTTTTGAGCCATATCATTTTAGACTGTCAAATCCTTTTATTCCAATCCACTTCCCCAGAATTCCCGGAATGGAAGAAACCGCGTTGGACATAAACTTGAACAACTGTGGTGGTGTTTAAGGGTATGGGTGTGACTGGCTTTTGAATTGGATAGAACTGTCTGTATAAGCACCACCCATGGCCAATTGGTCAGGATATGCAAGGCAATTTTTTCCTAGTGCACATCGACTTCCAATCTGAAAGGTAATATGACCCTATTCATGATGAATTACTTTAGCCTTTAGAGTCACTTTTCTAATCAAGCTTTTTATGTGTGTGTACTGAAGCAACGGGAATTAAGAGCTGTAGCCACTTTTAAGGAACTGATGCTGGGATGATACTATCAAGTATCTGATCTGTAGGATTACTAGGACAACGGTGCACAAATGTATGCACACAACAGAATCCTGTGCTTCCCGTTACCAAACAGATCGCCATTCAAGCTGTCTGGCTCTGAATTGGAGCTGTTATATATAGTGCTGTTACCGTTACATAATATGGTAATATCAGTGAATAATTACAGCAAATGGGGCAGCTGCTATCAGATTAAACAATTCTACCGTTAGGCTCAAATCCGACCCATGAACTGAATTTGATATCGGTCCAACAGATTTATGGAGATGCTTTGTTCATGTAACTTGGCTGGTTAGAGCATATGCTAGCCAAACGTAGGCCCTGTACTGATCCGCTGATTAATATACTGGATGCCAGAGGTACAAGACAATTTACCAGGTCGTATTAAATTTAGTAAGGGTAAAATGTGATGAGTGAATATCATAACTTTTTGAGGAAGAGGGTCGTGTGGTTCATACACTGTAGAAAGAATGTGTACTACAATACTGTCGCGGCCTATAGCTTATCAATGTTGAATTTCTGGCTATCGTGAGAAGAGGGAAAGAATAGAGAAAGAAGAGGGAAAGATAATTCGATGTACATGTATGTACTTCAACAGTCAAAATATTTTTTCAGTTGTTCAGCTTCTTAAATTATTTCTATTGGCAATATATTCATTATTTCATTGAGAGATGTGAAAATAAATTATTTTGATTTTATGGTACGTATGACAGTGTAATCTTTCTTTGTTATAGTTCTTAATTACATTTTATTGAGTTAGGCCAATATCTGATGAACCCTCTTTGGCCTGCAGTCATTCATTTTTCCCCCTATTGAAACTGTTCAACCCTCATGGAGAGGCTATACAACTATGGTGTAGTAGGACCTGTGAAAGGGAAGGATGGTTGGTGACTTCAACAGCCACATTGCCTCCCTTATTTGTCCACTGATAAATTACTGATAATTGCGCGCGCATCAAATCGCAGTGGTCAGCTCTGTGGAATTGCCTAGGAACGGTCGTTACCAGCAGCCTGCAATGTTGGCTGTAACAGCGGGGCGAGGTTTCAATAATTATCACGGCGTTAAGAGCGCCCAGCAAGCAGTTGGGTGATTACCCTACGATTGCTCTTTTCAATTGTTGGCTGTCGCACCGTGCGGTGTGTAGTGAATGCGGTGTAGCGTCCCATTGTGGATGATCTCCCATACAGAGACGCCCCTACCACAAATATTTAACCTTAGTCTGATATTGAGAAGTACAGTTTTGGGAATCCAGCGCGTCTGGCATTAAGTGGTAGGGCCCAACTTGCTAAGGAAGAAGACCTGTGGTTAATACACTATGCTGTAGGCGTACATACATACATACACACGCCTACATACACTATGTATGTAGGCGTGATGGGACCTGTCTCGAGCGAGCTGTGGATTTTAAAAATATGTGATGCACTGTATAACGGATTGATATCTTGTGCCAACTTAAAATCTAAGTTGGCAGAAGATATCAATCCGTTCAGTTATGCCTTCAATTTTTTTAGAACGTGCTCAAATCGAATGATTGCCCATATTTCAGCAGAGGTGTTCTAAGAGTTGGGCCAACTGTAAATTTTGCCACAAGAACAATAGGCACTCCATGTAACTGTTGTGTTTGCTGGTTTAAAATGGCTTAAATCTTGCTCATGCGCTGCTAGAATGTAGATAGGTTTTTGAGTTTTAAGATAAGTGTTTTGTAACAATTAAAGTCGATTACAGTTGGGTTCAGGCCTCGGGGCAAGCGAGGAATCGCACCCCTTCTCTGGTCTCCTCTTACGACACGCTCGAGGTGCTCTGAGCTGCGCGATAGCGCACATCAACGATATCTTCTCTCCTATAATCGTCATTCCACCTATACTCTGCTGTTAACTATCTATTTAAAGAACTTTACTTCTTTGTGTGCCATATCTATTCATGCAGTACGCACCCTTCTTCTAGCAATGGATATGCCCCCATCTCCTAAGGGTAGTTTGAGCTACAGATTGCAGTAAGTACAGAATATATTAGCCTAATAATGACAATGATCGTTTGTGCACGCTTGCCTTCTCTAATTCATCTCACTTGGACAGTAGTTAAGGTCTACAGCGTTATAACGGCTTAACGGTGAAGTTATGACCCCAATGTGGTGGGGGCCCTCATGGTGCTTATAGCTGCTGTTCATGGCAAAATTTGCTAAATTGTAGCTGCATAGTGTTTAGGATTCATGTTTTAATTTTTGTAAAGATTAACTACAAATTCTATAAATTATTCTGTAGGCCTACTTAGTTTTCGTTCAAAAATCTGTTATAATGTTGGCCGTGCTAGGGCAGACTATGCTGTTTTGCAGGAGCTGTTTTTCACGTTCTATGAGTTTTTAGCCATTTTTTGGCATGCGCCGATAGGCGTACAGCGTATAGCTTTGCTTTGGTTCCTTTATTTTATTTTTATTTTTTCCTTTTTTGATCTTATTTTCATTTATTTGGCTGCATTTCTGCATTGTATTTATTAATACTTTTTTTTGCTAGACCCTTCCATATCCTGCCACACACTTGAGGACATAGTTATTGTAAGAATCAGATTGAGGCCTAATGATAGAATCTTGGTCAGTCTGTGCGCTATAACGATCCAGTTATAATTTGTCAAAATAATGAGCTACCACTTTGTGTGTCCCCGTTCGACCGAGTTACTGTGCAGCGTTAACAGCATTAGTGCTCTGGACAGAATGTTCAGTAGCCAACATGGGTTTTGGGCTTGTAGCTGTATCGTTGCTTATCATCCCGGGCATGCAACTCGTTGAACTATTGTTTTGAGCTCTTAGCACCAGCAAACTGTGTGACCCATTCACTCTGACATCTTTCTTCTTCCAAAAGAGATTGTAACAGCGAGCTAGACTGACGTAAGATTTAAGTGCATGCACTCCCCGCCCCCGACCCTCCCCCCCCCAGCTTGTAGACCTCTTGCTTTGAGCATATCGTCATTTTTCAATTGTGGTGGGGGTGGTTGTGGTTCTGGATGCAAATAAGGGATTTTGCAAAAATTGAAGAGTGGCCTACTGTATGAATTCAATTATCAAACTGTTGATTTGATGTTAAAAGAAGTTAACTCGTGTTTTTATTCGTTCATCACTGTGGGCGTCTATTAAATGAAAAAATAAAAAATTGAAATATGTATTTTGAGCCTTGAAAAGAGTAATAATTATGTCATAATTTAATAATTTAGACCTTTAATATTATTGGGCATAGTGCCACCTGATTGAAGTAACTTTAGGCTTCTGCCTGAACACTGACTATGTTCTCAGGCAGGATATGGGTTGTGTCCTTGCTTGCTGGAGGGGGGAGGAGACTTGTGGGTGTGGCCGCTATCCTGGTGCGAAGGTGGGGGGTGACTGTCTGAGAGAGAGGGTGTGGTTATGGTTTTACTGCAGGGGTGGGATACGGGGTAATTAGCTGAGAAGGAGTGAGATGTGGCAGCTGGGTGTTTTAGAGAAGAGAAGGGGGAGTAACGCAGGTGATAGGGGGTGGGTCAGTTCTTTGTCAAGTCTAGACTAGTCTCCTTGAGGGGGGGCAGGGTGTGGGTATGGAGTGGCCTGGGCTGGGTGGTTGATGTGGCCTGGCTAGGGTCAGTGATTGCTGCCAGGCTGTCGGTAGCGCAGTAGCGCGGCCTCTATGCTGACGTGACTAGGCCCACTGCAGAACATTCATGCCAGTTGGCTGTGGCTTGATAACCTATAGAGTCTCAAATTGTGCAGTCCTAGACTCCTAGACTGTTTTAGCGGTAGCCTCCTACGTTGATGTTTGCAGTTTACCAAGTTTGACACTGGACGCTTCTGTTCGTGTGGATTAATGGACTTAACGAAAGGATTATCGCTTGGAGTTATGAATGTATTGAGCGATATAGACTAGGGTTGTCTGTTTCAAAATTGGATAACTTTTCAATAGGAGGTATTACTAATACAACTTTAGTGGGCCTGCTCGGTTTAAAATTATATTATTATCAAGCGGATCCAATGGGATGTTGTAAAGGCTCTGGACTGGTCACCGATTTGGATTCGCAGTGTGAAAGCTGTTTGTCCTGGTAAGTATGTTTTCTAGACTTGTACGTATGTTGAAGATTAAAAAAAAAAAGGTGTGTCCAGTTTCTGATCTGAAAACGCTGCAGACTTCTATTATGTTTGTTAGCATACTGTAGGCATACTTGTGCATTAAAATTGGTGAGGTGTGCTTTTGGTCGCTTAATTTTGTTATTGTCAGTCACGTTGATGGAACAATTTTAGCAGCTACATCACATTCTTCATTGAAGTGAATTTACAGTTTGATGTTGTGTACAATAGTAAATCCTTCAAATGAGTTATTAAAATATAGTTATTTCTGAAGTTCAATTTAATTTTTGAATTTAGGCTGAATAGTGCTACTTTTGGGTTTTTTTCAAATTAAAAACTTGTAGATCGTGAATAAAACTAGTGAATAAAACTAGTGAATAAAGCTAGTGATTAAAACTAGTGAATAAAACTAGTGAACTACATAATACATGTAGCGACACAGAATATCGACTACATATGACATGACTGCCGTATTTGTTATGCAGTCAGTCTGATAGTGTCTGTATCAGTGATAGCTTTGTTAATTGGTGCATTCCGTTGTCTTTCTTTTCAAAACTTCTCCATATTTTTAGGACCGACAGAAGCTATCGCTATCAGCATTGATTTATATCAATTGATGTTATTCATTCAGTAGGGTTGTCTGTATACTATAGAGAGTATATATGTGATGTGTGTAGGCTATGATTTAACCAGAAAGACACAAAGCCTACGCCTGGCAATAAAATCTTAAGTCATTGTTTTAGTTGCAACTTGCAAAAGCCATACTTACAGGGCGTGGGACGTTTGCAACCTGAGCGATCATGATGTTCAAGTAGGCTAGATAATATCTTGTTCACGTTTCAAGTGGATGTCTTAAAATAGCACAGCGTGTATTGGCCTGGCAGAGTTACCACGACAAACTTTTCTCATTCATAAGTGGACCCCAGACAGATTTGAAGTACTCGGCCGCAAAAATGTGTGCTGACTTGTGTGTGTGCGCTGGCCTCGTGTAGGTTCCTAGAAGGATGTGAGTGGATGTCACATGTGTGGGCACAACTTAGGCAGTTGGGCGCCTTTGAGACTGCTTCCTAATTAACTCAACAGTTTACATGATTTTGTGTTCAGAGAAAGTGTAGGTCGCCAGGAAAGCTTTCAACTCCAGATTTTAGTCCTGAAACTTTAGATCCCATGATAAAAGTTTGAAGCTTTTAGTAATAGTAGAGGCAGCTCTTTGGCCGTCCTATTTGAGTATCATACTGGCACAAGATCTCTTATTATCCAAAGTCGGTTGTAATAAATATATATTTACAGTTTTTTTGTCAGCTATCGCATCCCTGGCGCCATCTTTCTTTCCTCTCACGCTTTCAAGTGAAAATTGTCCATTGATTCAAACCACTCTCTTTTATTTCAGCAGTGTAACCTACAAAGTTGTGCAGGCCTATGCAGAACTTCTGAGCGTCCAGATTGCCTCTGATGCCGTCATCAGACAGTAGTAAACTGCCCACAGTCAAATATTTTCATCCATTAGCCTCTCCGCTATCGCCTGGACATAGCTTTCAAACTATATTCCAGAGCTCTTCACCACCTGGGCGTCTTGCAGGCTACCAGTCCGTGCGCTTGATGTTCAACATTGAGCAGGTCTGCTCTGTCTCACAAATACTGTGATACTAACCCATTGCACGCTTGGCAGTGTTTGTATTTGTAGGCTGTAATGAATGTTGATCAGAAGCAAACCGGCTGCTTTTGTATATATATACCGGTAATCAGTAATGATTCAGTTGCATTGAAATTGTATGAGCGATTTAACTGCGAAACTTTGTTTGAACGGTGTGTGAAATTCTTGATTTTGTGGATTGTGTCCATGCAGAATTCGCTTGAAAATAATTCTGATATGCTAGCAGGAAAATCTATAGCGAAAATCAATGCTTCAATTTCGTTGTACTTTGATCATGCTATCATTCTCTGTCACAAATGTGCCTGTACATCAGGACAAAAGAATTGTCATCCGGATTTGTGTTCATCTGGAAAAGTGTTTTGAGTAATGTTTCTGAATTAATCAATTTGAAGCTCATCACCCATAATGAACCCCTTTTCTGTGGCAGACTACTCTCTTTCTGTTCATGTATTCAATCTATCTATCCATCTATTCAATAACTTTTGTGATCGGTATTGAAAGTCACAGTTATTTTAAATTACAAAAAAAATTATATAATTTTTTTCTAGATAATTTTTGTAAAAATTCTAATCTAGAACTAGTGTGAAAACATGGACAGTAACAGATTAGACGACAGAAGGCGGTTAGTTTTAGTTAGTATAAATTCGAAAAAAAAGACTGCCGTAATAAGATAAATTTAAAACTTGTAAAGCAGTGCAGCCCAGTAAGGAATCAAACGTGGCGCAGAAGAACAGCTTGCTATGTGTGTGGCGAGTTGTGAGGAGTTAAACAGTTGTGGATAACAGCTGCCGAGCTCCCAGCTTGTTGTGTTGTACAAACTTCCACATTCAGGCTCGCTGTTTTGAAAGCTGAGCCGTTAGCCAATGATTTATGGTTTGAGCTGGGCGTGGTGATGTGTTTAGTAGTCAGTGGTCATCACTGGGGTGGGTTTAGGTCCGGAATGGACATTTAGGGTTAATAAGTTCATTCTTCTTCAACATTTCACAACCGACGATGACTATTTATGTTTATTTGTGCCAACTTGCCAAGTCGTCGAGTGGTGTGGGATTGTTGGAGCGTTGAAAGAGTGTATAGATTAATTTAGTGTGTACGTGTAGAGTGGAAGAAAATGATGATTTTCACTGGCGTTCTTAAGAATGAACTAGTTAATTAACATCAGATTTTGAGGTACCGTATATATATGGATGTTGCAATGTGCTCAAAATTTGCAACAAAATTTGCAACAAAATTGGCAGACAATTCATTTTTGGCATTGTATTTAGGATAAAAAAATTAGATGATAAGAGCGTAATTGGGATACCAGCATGCCATGTGATGTGATTTAAGCTTTATATGGTGAGAAGAATTCTACCATTGAAGGTCATTCTTTATTTATGGTTTTTATATTTGCTGTTTTGAATTTTGTTTGCAATTAATTCATATATATTTGTTGTTTTGTCAGTTCCCGCAGGGAGGCGCCAGCCGTTGTCTCGTAGACATTGCTGCCGAACTGAACGAGAGCACCCCTTCCCTCGCCTCCACAGTCTCCTCCTCGGGGGGGCCAGGGGGCGGCCCACCACCGGGACCTGGGGGCCTCCCGGGGCCTCTCGGCGCCTCGAGCCCGTCCCTCGCGAGCCCGCCAGGGGGTGGTGGGGGGGCAGGTGGCGGCGAAATGATCCGGAGCATCAGCGCCCACTGTCTGCGGGACAGGCCGGGAGTGCCACCCCTGCATGGCGGGGCAGGGGGGGAGCATGGCACCCTTAACGATAACTTCAAGCAGGAGTGTAAGCACTAAGCAGACGCCTGATTAATAAAAATTATGCTTAATTGCAAAATTTAATCATTGTTGATCCTTAGTACTGCACTGCTATATGGTGTATTGCACGAAACGTGTATATTTCGAGGTTACTATTAAGTTAATTCGCCAATATAGGTACATAGAGCTATTAATGAACTAATTTTATTTGATAGGTTAGATCACCCTTTGCCTCACCTTTGGTTGTGTGACAACGTTTTTTCAAATATGGCCTTTTAAATAAGTTTTTAACGATCTCCAACTACGGTCTTATTTATTGATAACGAATATTATTTGCTGTGAAAGTAAACAAATTTCAGACACTATATGATGTACTATGATTGAACAGTGTTTGACTGGTTGACTAACAGGGTAAAAAAATTATCATTCATCCATATTTCACTGATTAGTGGTGACAGCTGCAACAGCTGGATTGTATTCCATCTAGCTCCTGTACAAGTCTTTGATCTGAACAACCCTATGAATTTTGTGACTCCTCCGATATTCATTATCTATTAGTCATAATAGATCATTTATTCCTTCTGTAAAAAAATTATTGAATTTTTTTTTTCGTTAACGCTAAGACTGATCACTATATATGCCATGAGATGCTGGAATGCATATGTGCAGAATTATTACAGTGTAATTCACTACCGGTGTGATTAATTGGGCCAGATCTTCTTGTTACAAATTTATATAGTTTTTAAGCCCTGATCTTGACTGCCAAGAACGATGACATGCTTAAGTAAAGTCTTACAATAATGTTTAATTTTTTATCTAAACAACGCGTCATCCATCATAGTGCAAGTATCTTATCTGCTAGCTATCAGCTGCGATCAGCTGACACGGGTTGAGCTGCTTATCAAAACGCTGAACAAGTAGCCGTGAGTACGTGCTAGTAGGTATCAGGTGTGCTGAAGACTGCTCAGGGAGCATTAGTCATTTTCAATGTATGACTAATTGCTCGAACTTGATTGCTATCTGGGACATCAGGATGCATGTTTCCCACACAAAGTCTCTGTGACAATCGTTGGCATGTAGTCTCTTGAACTGCTACCATTGATTATGTCAGATTACAATATCAATGGTTGACTCAAACGGTGACATTGCTGTATGTCATTGTTTCAGAGTAACTGTTGGGGTTGTAGCATTTGTTCCTGCTTCACAATTAGAAAGAGATTATTTTGTTTTTTGTAGCTTATGGACCGTGTGTAGCACACAAGGGTTACTATATACAGTTCGCTCCTGTGCAGAGAGCCGGCACAGAACCGCTTCCCTTTTCTTTAGTCACCTTTTACGACAAGCCGGGGAGCTCTGGGCTGCAGGCCAATTCTTTGTTCCCCGGCCTGCAGGGGTAGATTAGAAAGAGAGGTTTGTATCATATCTGTTAGGAGCTGAATAAAATAGATATTCTACCGGTTTCCAGCGCGTAGCCTTGATCCCTGCGTTAGTTTACAGCTGTTAGCTGATACTGCCTTGTGGCTTAATTGTCACTAAGATGCGCATACCGATAGCAGATAAAATTCTAATATTTGCCAGACGCCTTCAATATGTCATCGGTTGTATCATCAACACTTGGGCTTAAAACATGGATTAAACTAAGTGGTCTACCAGCAGCGCCTGTTCTGAATCTAAAAATTAAACAAAAAAAATTAACAAAAAATTAACTGAAAGGATATTTTTTGCTGGACCTTAAATTTTTTGGTCAAAATGTTGACGCTTTTTCAACCAATGCAAATCTGCAAATTGTTTTGCTCTTTTGATACACACTGGAATATATAAAATCGATTGCTCTGTTCATCACCATAGAACCAGTAATTAAACTTCTAAGGTTGACGGATATAAAAAATATCTCAAAGGCCTTTTGCAAATTGGAAAATTTTCGTCAATTGTAAAAAAAATTTTGAGGAGGAAATTTGGTGATCGGTTGATCAAGCCCTTTCCACAAACAACTTGATGAATATACTGCACAACCTGCGTGCGCTGATGCTGTATTCCTTGCTCTGTTGACTAATATTTTAGACTTTTCCGATGACGGTTTAATGTTTTCCGATAATTTAGTAATAATTAAATTAATCTTACCTGCATCAGTTCCAGCTGCTGATTATGATGATACAAGTTCTGCTGATTATGTACTGTGAGCAGCGAAGGAGCTGGAAGCGCAGAGGGCCGTGCAGATGGAGCTGTCTGTATATTCCTTGTTGTGCTGACCGCAGTGCAAGCAGCGAAGGAGCTGGAGGCGCAGAGGGCCGCGCAGATGGAGCTGCACCACGCATTCAAGCTGCGCAGGGACACGCTTGCGCTCCAGCTTGAGGAGAAACTGAGCGCACTTAGGGAGCTCTGTCTCAGGGAGTCGGTGAGTTGGGATTTTTGCCTTTGTTTTTTGTAATTTGGGGACCGCGTCTAGCACTAAGATCATTTACTTTCCGGTTCTGTGCACGAGAGCCGGCACAGAATCACTCCCCCTTGTTTAGTTGCCTTTTATGACTCGCCCGGGGAGCTCTGGCCTGCAAGCCTATTCTAAGGTTATTCCCTGGCCTGCATGGGGTGTAAGTGGGGGTATGAATGAGGGTGTGAGGGTTTGAGAGGGGTCGATGAGTGGGGGGTTGGAGGGATGCTGGTACTCTAGGCACCCTTGTAATGGGCCAGTGTCGTTGCTTGCTTCCTTCTTCATTACAGTCTTTCTTTACTGTACTCTTTTGGTATGGAGTATTCTCTAGCCTCCATCTAATGCTTCTTTAGCTTTGATTTTTGTTTTCTTCGTTTCAGAATCTGTTTCCCAGCATCTGCAAACTTTGCGTCATTTAATTTTAAATATTATACTGGTAACGTATTTGTGCTACACATTCAGTGAGAAATTAGAATTCGGCCTGTGCTAGACGACGAAGATGAAGACTTGCTGGTGTGAGGGTGCAGAAGTGAAGCTTTGTTGTTGTGCTTGGGATGCAGGAGTTGACGGGGATAATGCCACCCGAGTACCCACGCATGGCGGGGGAGCCAACCCCCCAGGTGCGCAAAAAGATGGGCACCACCTTCGCCCTCTCTCCCCAGCTGCTCAACAAGAGCGGCTCTGAGGAGGTACGCAATACTTTGTACAATTTTGGAGGAAGTACATGAACTCTTTCATTCTTTCTTTCATTCCTTATTGCATTTCACTCGCCCCAACCTTACTCCAATTCTGTGAGACTAAGATTCTTCTGATCTCTGTGTTATCCCACATGTCTTCTCAGAATCTGATTCCTGTACTAGTGCGCTCTTTGCTCCACTTCATCTCCAAAGTCTTCAGCCCGCGACATTAGTTGAAACAAACTGCTGTTTAAATAATAATAATGTAAATAAACTATTAAATTGGCATTAAGTTCGCTGTCTGAATACTGCACGTTCCCCTGCTTCTTATCTGGTGTATACTGTATGCCCTATATTTTGTGAATTGTTGTATTTCTATGCTGTAGCCTGTTTTACAAAGTAGCTAAATATGTTGTGCAAATGGGAATGAAGAAGGGAGGCTGTTCTGTTTTCCAGGTGAATGCGGTGAGTCGGCTGGAGATGGAGGTGGAGGTGCAGACCCAGATAGTCACCGCCGCGCTAAGACTGGCGCAGGACAAGACGCTGCCGCGCGTCGCGCGCAAGAGTCACAAGGAATCCTACCGCAAGTCTTCCCTCAAGGTCTCACGCGCGCTTCAAATTAAATCGAAAATGGTTTTATTTCACACGCAAGAAATAGAACATTTGCAGTTACCATAAATAAGTAATACAAGTTGTTTAAAATGTAGACCTACAGGTACTATAGTGATTGTGTCATGACTGTCCTGCCGATTCTCTCATTTTTTCTGATACGGTACAGTTAAGTTGATATGATTAGGGGCCTAATTCATCTGTATTTCTTAGGTTTTTTGTTGAGAGTATCCTAAGTCAGATTTTGAAATACTTAAATCTTTTCACCAAACGCCATGATTTCGTCGTTCGATTAGCACGTGACCATGTGGGGTTTCATTTAGCAAGCGATAAAATTTTCTTAAGATTTTCTTAACAGCTTCTTTAGACTAGGGTTTTTCTAAGATGCTTTCGTGAATAAGTCCCAGTATATTAATGCCCAGTTGATCTTGAAAAACTGAGGCTTGTGAAAAATGTTGCACAAAGAATTATTAGTTGTGGACAAAAGATCAGTTTTTTTGTAAAAATAGAGTTTAGAATACATTTGAAAAATATATTTACACATTTTTTCAACTATGGTATCAAAAATAATGTACAAAATTCTGTTGTAACTGACGCCCTGCCCTAGTTTATAAAGATTAAAAGATTTCACTTCATTTGTTAACATATTTGATGTGCGATTATTATAGCGTTGCTAATGTGAATTTCTCAAGTTAGTATATATGTATATATATATATGTATTGTATATATATGTAATATTGGTCCAGAGTTTTCTGCATTTTCTTGGCGAATATGTTTTAGTTGACGGAATTGAAGGAGAAATTGGAAGGGTGCCGAACAGCTCCTGAGGGGGGAGGCAGGAACCCAGCGCGCGTTGTCGTACCGATGGACGGTGAGTCATGAGGGCCATGCACCAGATCCTCGCATTATTTATTCGCAGTTGTTGTCCGCAAATTTATGTTAATCGTGCTCTTTCCTCGTATTTACAAGAAATGAAGTTTGTGTGCAAAAAACAGATGAATTAGTTTTAATATTTCGCACTGCTTGATGGAACAAGTCTACACTATAACTATTGCACATACGAGCGATGTGATTGGTAGTAAATAATTAAGGCTAGACTTAATGGTGAAAGAAATTTAACTCTTTACAAAATAATGTGACGATTTTATATATTCTAAAATTCGTTTTAATAAAATCTGACTTATGCTTTTTCATTCAATGCATTTGCTCTATACATGTAACGGAGGTGCTGCACCATAATTTTAATTTAATTCTGATATCTATGACTTGATATTTTGGTTACGGTATCGGTCAGTAAATGGGAATGAGTGAACTAGTAGAGATGTATTTCTTGTGATACTCTTTCAGAACTGAGTGAGGATAGTTGTGAGTTTTTAGATGATGGTAGGTTGTCCTGTTCATGATTCTTTAAACAAGGAATGCAGCATGATCTAGATTAAGTGTTAAATTATACTGCGTACGCCGTACAAGTAGTGCGACTGTTTGCTGCGAACCGAGTTTGCTGTAAACTCTGCTGCAAACGGCGTTTGCTGCAAACTGCTTTGCATGAGCAACATTAATCATTTTGACGTAATTTTGCACCTTGAAGTTGAAACTGTCAAGCTTATGATCCAGAAAGATTGCTGGCTAGACGTTTTCATTGAAACAGTTTAAAACTGCTGGTTTAGTGTTTCTCTTCGCAGTTCCATGGTTCTTTTTATTTCTGTTCACTAAAGCATTTTGATATTTAGCTTTATGGCGCTATTAATGCAAAATATTATTTTTATTATCTCTTGATATTGTTTTAACAGTGGCAGCATGTTATATCATTAGTTCTGACTTGCGTGACTAAACTAAACAAAACTAAACGTAGTTTGAAGCATTTATCTATCATTAGGTTTATTCTGTGCTTCGTTAGCTGGCATCAGTCTGTTATATAATGCCAAGTACATTGTGGTGACTTAATGTGATGCCATCGTTCAATCAATATGCATGCTGTTTGGACTGCTTACAGGTTGAGATAGGGCTCATATGATACCATATCCTGTTAAGGCGGCTTGTACACAGATAATAATACATAGTAATGCTAATGTATATGGATTGGCTCACTCATTATTGGTTAGAGATCCTATCTAGGCATCTCACTTTGTTTTACTTGTTTACTGTCCACAAGCGTTTAGCTGATACAGAGATAATGATTTCAACAAAATTGGTTATGAATGTAAGCTTTGTGTATAGAGTTCTGTGTGTATTGGATATCTACAGCTGTTGCATGCTTAAGAGCAGTCTTTATGGCTGCCTCACTTGAATTGGCGAAATGACGGCAATATTCATATATTTATATAAGCTAATTCTTTATTCCAATTTTAGAACAATTTTGGATAAAACGCTGTGCAATGCAACGAAGTCAGCTAATTCAGCGATCTTAGTGTCGTATAAGCTCGGTTGTTGATCAATAGTCTTCAAGAATTACATATGAACCATTGCAATGGGTATTATATTTAATATAGTCTTGCAAGCGTATTTATTTAGTTACTACCATTTATTTTTGCAATGATTGTTGTTCAGTTAATTTGGCTTTTGGCTTTTAATTAATTTACGAACTTTGTCTCAAATATAATCGTCATTAATTGGCTCCTGATTCTCTTTTATTTCCGTGTTTTATTTTTGTTCAGTATTTATTTCGCTCCTGACTTGCTTCAGATGTATTGTTGTCCCCGACCCGTTCTCGGCCCGGGGAGGCGGGATCGCAGACTAGAATTCATTCCGATGGATACCAGCGCGGAACCCCGCCCCGCACCCCCCTGCAGCACTGTAACAGCGTGCCTCACAAGGTTGGGCGCTTTGACAAATATCTCTGTATTTGTATGCGCATGGGTAGCATGTTCGATACCCAAGCCTTGCCGGTGTGAAATTTGTCGTCTTTAATATAACGATATATTAAGAGATAATATAAGATAAAAATTGATTGCGTTTTTTCGAGCATTGGTTATAGGCTATATGCCAAGTTGCAGCCTTATCGGCCTACTCTCTATTCTAAACGGTAGAACTACAACACTAGTTAAAGCTCAGCGAGGAAAGAAACCTCGCGTAGAGCAAAGAGATTGCAGCCACCTGTAAAGCTACTCCGTACTTCTGTATGTTAATTTGCATATGTTTGGTGTTGATAATTCTATAGGACTGAAATAGTTTAGACTTTTGGTTTCAGCCTGAGGACCTTTGAAATGACAATTTTGAAGTCCTACCTTGTTATGATGAAGATGGTTGTTTCTTGACGTCATAGCATCTAGTTTCTAGCGTTTGTTGATGTCACGCGTGGAAATTAATTCTGTCATTCATATTGTTTCGTCGTTGTCACTGGTCACAGATGGAGTTGGACCAATATGGAGGCAGCGGTGCGGGGGGTTCAAAGGCCCCCCCATCTCTCCGCTCGACCACAAGCAGTTCCTCCTCCCTTTCCTCGCTGAAGGGGGGCGATCAGACGCCCAGCCCCGGCTCCAAGGGGGCTCCCCCGTTCAGGAACGGAGGCCCCGCTGGCAGTGCGAGCCCCGCGGAGGGCATCAAGATTTACCCCAAGAAGGTTGTGCGGGGTATTCCCAGCCCCCGGGTGAGCCACTGCCGCCCCGACCAGCCCTCGGATTCTCGTATGCTAGCCAGGTAGAATATCTGTGAAATATTCTTACAACGTTGGCTCAGAAGTTTTATTCTATATAGCTTTATTTGGTCACGAGAATAGCACAACATAACCAAACATAATATAAGGGTTTCTGCAAAATGCAATTGTTTGTGCAAGCAATTGTAGCAAAAGCAATCGGAAATAAAATATATAGCTTAGGGGAAATAATTTATACACTTTGTACATTTATACTGTTCTAGTCACCAGTCCCCATCAGTGGAGACTTTGTTGACCTGAGTGGTAAAAGTTATTTGTCAATGCAGAGAGTAGTAAATCTAAGTGAAGGTATTATGCAGGTGAGTTTGAAAACTGAGTATGTTACAATGCCATCGCAGATTTGTGTTTGATTCATTTATTGAATGTACTGCATATTGAATACTACATACTACATATTGAATGTACTAGGCCTACATTTATAGGAAGTACAGTGCATACATAGTTTCTGGATGTGCATGTAATTATATATTTTTGTTGTTGCTTGTGATCAGTGGGTACGCGGGGGGCAGCAGAACCCCTGGACCCCCCGTGCGCACTAGCCACCCCGGCTTCTCCTCCCCGTCCCTGCACTCAGTCCGCCCTGGTCACCGACAGCCCACGGGGGATCCTTACCGCGGCGGCGGGGAAAGTCCATCGAGAAGTCAGGCCACGAGTCTTTCCGCTCTCAACCACATGCAGCGAAGCAAAAGGTCGCCGGTGTATCAGAGCGGTGACGTCATGGGAAGCGACGACGCGTACAATGTTGCGTCAGGGGAATGTTACGAGAATGGGGATCTGCCAGGGGCGGGTGGGGGAGAATCGGCGGATGAATACCGCGCATATTTGGAGCGGACTCAAACATGGCCGTCGAAGCCGCGGCGCGGCGGTATAAGCAAGATCGGGGGGGATGAGGGGGATGCTACGGGGGGGAGGTTCCCGTCACCGGTTAGCACTTTTGAGCATCGCACGGCTGCGCTGCTAGCGGAACTATCTCCATCTAAGTTTGGAAGCAAGCGCGAATCGACGGCCGACGCTGCGGATTCACCGTATCATTTTGATGAGCCGCATAATTTGGCGTCGGCGGTTGCCCCTGATGTGCGGGGGGGCGAAGCAGTCCCTGTGGAAGGCAGGAGGGCGCGCCGAATGCGATCGGAGACCCCCGGGCGAACAACGAAAAATATCTCAGCGGCTCCAATTCGGGAGTTTTCGGACGATTTTGCAGCGGACTATCGCGGCGGCGGTGATGCTCGGGAATACCGCGATGGCGAGGCTTTCCACAGTGCGATTTCAATAAACTTTTGCGATCATCAACGCGACAGCGAAGCGTTCGATCAGAGATCAGGAAGCAGAATTACCGCCACGGAACATTCCAAGAGATTTGAGTCAGCCGATGCGCTCAAGTACAGTGAACGACGCATGCGCTTGACCCCAAAACCAGACTCATCACTCCAGTCCCCTTCGACTGATTTTCAAGAGAGGGGAGTTTCCCACACAGACGATTCGTTTTACTCCCCGCCACGTAGCTCGCATCACTTGCACCCTCACCACACGACAGGCAGAATTGTCCTTCCCCCCCCCGCATTGCCGGGAGGGGGAACAGTATCCCACGGTAACCATAGCGATGTGGATATTGTCGGTCGGAACGTTTCCGCGTCCGATCGCAACTTGGCTGCGCCGCCAGGGGGTTTGGGGGGGTCAGGGGGAGCAAGGCAGCAGCGTAGGACGCGCCCCCCGCCCCGGCGCGAGGGAGCGGTGATCCAAACTAATGCTGAAGCTGTCGACGCGCTGTTTAAACACAACGAGGACAACTTTGGCACCCTTCCTCACTCTGCCCATCATTTAGCCAGTGGCGAAGGGGCTTTCCCCCTCACGCCTTCGGCATTGGGGGGTGCGGGATACCCGCTGACCCCCTCGGCGTCGGGCTACCCCTTAACGCCGGCAGCAGTGTCTGGGTATTCCCCCTGGTCGGCCGTACATTCCTCCCCGGCGCTTGCAAATGAGCAGGATGCCGAGTCATCTTCTTCGTCTTCTTCTTATGCGTCGGCGCCATCGAGGGGTTTGTACCTAGCCGCGCCGTTGGTAACGCCAGCCGCCCCAGCCACGCCTGCTTCGTATCTGGCGCCGAATTTAGCCGGGGCGGCCGCCAGACAGCATGGCAGGTCACCGCTGGTTTTTGAACCGGTGAGAGAGACAAGAGGGGGGAGTAACGAGGGGGGGCAGGATCACGTACTGCGAGCTGCGACACCGTCCAATGACAGGTCAGTGTATAGAGAGCATATGTTTGTCGATGGGGGTTGTAGACTATATTGTGCGTCATGTGCTGATGTCATTGAGGTTTGTCCAGATATTTGTTAACTTTCTGGGATCCAAATTGTATATTTTAAACAATTTTGCTTAGAACACTCTATGTCTAACTACAGTACTTCATTTGCCACATTGCAAATATACTCGTACATGCATCGTCTATTATTTCGGTTATAATTTGGTTAGAACGGTCATCTACCTGCATTAACTGACTTTTAGTAAATCTACGTATAGTCTAGCCTACGATAATTTTAAGCTGAGATCGTGGCCACCAGATAATGGAGGCGATTGCGGAAGAGGTGTTGAGGATGAACAGTGTTCGCAGGGTAGGAGAGCGCTTGAAGATATTGTTATACAACTACTGACAAGGCATGGCTGTCTGCATGAGCATTGATGTTCTTTCTGCTGAGGCTGAGACGTTTGGCATCAGTTCAATTGTTTCTCTAAATTCTGACACTCTTTTGATGATTTTGTTGTAAAAGTTTTGATGTAATTTGGATTTAATGGCAGTTAACTCTTATCTGATGTTTTGATCTATGATAAATAACACACTGCTTGGCCGTTGCATGTCAAAATATCTCTCCGTGTATGCCCGCAATTATTTTAATCGTGACAATTTAATTACTAAAGTTTTAGGATTAGACCTAATTAATTACAAAACTCGCGAAACGGCGCTGTTTAGTATCTTCTTTATGGAACGAACCTCGTTGTGGAATGATATGATAAGGTTTTTGATAATCAAATTTTGCTGTTTCTTTGGAATGCAAAGTGCTGTGAATGCTCTTTTAACTGATTTGAAATCTAAATGTGAAATTTATGGTTTTCATGCTGTCTGTCTGAAAATTTGTGTCAAATTTCTAGTGAAACTCCTAGTAAGATTTAAGCTATCAAATTCTTTTTGTGTATGAACCAATGAATGTGCGTTTTATGTATGCCTCTCTTTTGTTGTAATGGTTTAATGATCTCCATACTGTAGTACTGGTTTCGGTCATTTCGAATTTAATAAACAAGCATATTAAGCATCTAATGCTTTGAACATTTTAATTTTGCCGGTGCTTTGAATCTACATACAGATAGATGGAGTTTGATTGGATTAATCAAAGATGATTCTGAGCATGCCAAGAAGTTATTATCTGTAGATACAACATTATCAATTAATAGTAAACAAACGATTCAAAAGCTTTGAGCTTGTTGTGAGTTTTTATTGCATTTCATATCACGTCGCACTAGCATTTGAGTGCGTATTGAATGATGAATCTCTGCTAATGGTAATCATGATTTTGAGCATGGTGTTAACTATGACGCTCAAATGATGTACAGTTAATATTTTTCTATTTCTTGTTGTCGACAGATATTCGTCGCGGTCACTACCAATCCAAGATGGCGACTTACAGGAGGTCGGAGGTCGGTCGGTGCGTCGCGGGGATGGGTCCTGCACCAGTCTGCATTCTGTTTCCATGGCGACCGCCGGGCCGGGCTGGTACCCTGTTCCCCCTCGCGATCCGGCAGAAATCGATGCCATCTCAACCCTTGTGTAGTTGCAGAGACTAGCGCAATTTTAGTCAGGGCTTAAATTGTATGTCAAAAGGTCATTGAAATGTGGCATTCTGGCACTTTTTTGGCGACCTAAGCTTTTTTAAATGATTGATGCATTATTTCCTCACCATTGTGTTGACCATACTGCTACTTCTATTTTATAATCTTAAGCATTGACTTTAGTGAGTGTAATGAGTTCAGTTTATCCATGGTGAAACAGGGGTAGTGCTGCGCCTTTTATCGTACTACGCCTACTAAACGGAACCCTGGTAATAGCACAAATATGTGGGCATGGATTGTTTGGTAAAGCGTAAGTCAATTGTAACAGGAAGGCCTCCTCTTACAAAAAAAACAGTCATGACATGGTAGCCTACTGTACATGGGTACAATAAGCTACCATGTCATGACTGTTTTTTTGTAAATTGCGATCTTTTTTAGTATTTGCGATATTAATCGTGATCGGTTTGTTCTCTCAATTTGTTGAAGCAATGGTGTGTCTCGTTAACTGTCGATAATTGTATAGTTATTTGTTACATACCAAAAAATGGCTTTGGACTGATTTATAAATGTGTATGAGCTTATTTTAGCAGTATCGCATCAAAATGCAAATTATTTTAACTGCAAAACGTAGAACTCTAGTACAATATTATGTGACAAAAGTATATAATTTTAGGCCTGAACGATGACTTTGGGTTTTTCTTCTATAGGCCCTTTGGACATTTTCAGCATAGACTGATTATGATTGTAGGGCTGTTGTCCTAGCATCTCTCGAGTGACGGAGTGACGCCTAGTGACTTAAACTGTAATTAATCTTAATGACCTGTAAAACATAAAAATTTTTGCTGCATGTTTTTTTCGCTGTTTTACATCTTAGAAATTGAGCAGAACTTAATTTTCTCGTTCTTGAGGATTGTCTATTATATATAGCTAATGCGGCTTTAGTTTCGCGCATATAATTTTCGCAAGTTTGACTGATTCGTGAAATTCGTCAAAATTACGTGCACAAAAAAATTTAATGTTTTACAGCATGCAATTTTTTTGTCTATTTTGTTTGATTTGTGTAGTTGCAATAATTTGTAGAAGTGCCAAGTTGTGTATTTACGTCAGGTTGTATTATCTACATGTGTCTCATCTCACAGCTTCAGTAGAGAGATGTACTTTATTCTGAACGCTCTTTGCTTTAGCAATCATGGCGACTTGTGAAGAACTTAATGGAATGAGCTGTTTACAATTGTTTTGTAAGGTAGAAAGATATATTTAAATTTTATACGCATATTGCGATGGTTTAATCACTGTCGTTGTACTTTCTTTCACTCGTTATTGGTTGCTCTACCAATTATCTACCAATAAGAAAACAAAGCGTGTAGAAATTGTGGATAAGGCCTACTAATACAGCAGCTTAGCCCAGTGATTCTCAAACCTTTTGGTGTGAGGGACCGCAATTTCCTTGCCAATTTGTCAGGGAATGGCTACTTTTTAAATAAATAATTTATCACGGTCTAATCAAATTTTATTGAAATATAATTATGGTTGAAATTGCGCGTGTAGGTCTATAGTGGGCAAGTGCCGTTAATTAGAGACACAAGAAGTCAGGAGGTTCGGTTGAAAATAGCGTAACTCAAATACCGTGAACGCAATCTCATTTGCTACCTGGATAATCATTATGATGCATTATATCATTCAGCGCCTTTATTAAAAGCATAAATTTGACCTACTTTTTTCTTAACTCGCCGCGGACCGACAACAGGTGCCAGGTGGTCCGCGCGCCGGTCCGCGGACCACCACTTTGAGAAGCACTGGCTACAGATATTACATCCTAATTTATATTTCGCGACAAGCCAAAGCCTGAGTTAAAGTGATTCGTTATGAAATTTAATGGATCGCTTCGCTCAAGTTAAAGTGATCGTTATGTAACTATTTAGCAGCAGCTGACGGCTGGTCCAATTCATGCTTCTGACTGAGAGTTAATAAAAACTCAATGAAAAGCGTATAGCATTGTGTACACTTCAAGTGTGTCATTCAAAGGATCGCATGTTTAGCTAGCCCATACGATAATATTCGCATGCAGATAATGTTTTGTGATTTTTACATCCATTTGGAGAGCTAGGATGCTACTAGATGTGTAGGCCGAAATCAGGGGTTCTCAAAGTGCTGCCCATAGGCAAAAAGAAGTTCTGGAAGAACGCCGCGTACAATAATTTGGACCGCAAACTAATAAATTTGCATAGAGAACTGATGAATTAAACGAGCGACGATTTTGGAATGTGTAATTCCTTACTAAATTTTAAATATTATTTATGTTAGTGACCACTGTTAAATTAATGAAACAGAGATAAGACCCGCTGCTGTCAAAACTGTGGGGTCCATGCCCCCACACTCCCCCCCCCCCTCCCCGTCTCGTCTCCTTTGCTACATGTAAGTCCCTGGGTAAGTAGCCTATAGCTATTTCTGTCACTGCAGTGCAATAGTTAACCGGCTAATAGATAGGGGTCAGTGCCGTAACTACGTTTCAGAATCTGGGGGGACCGACTTTAGTCCACAACTCGAGTGCCGAGCGAGTAAAAGAGTTGATATAGGAACTTTTTCATGGCGTTCAGAATTCACGTGCAGAGGGGAGGCGGAGGGCTTTGAATTTGAATGCTAAAAATTTATGGGACCGTTCTTACGCCGCATTTTCATTTCTCAAATTCTGGGGCATTAGTAATCAATGCGGGGGAGGGATACGACCCCCGTCGATTTTCAGTCCGCGGAGTTTCAAGGCAGTGTCGTCTTTTGAAGTTAGGGTAGAGACCATGAAAGTTAATTTTTTGGAGAAGTCTTTTTTGGACTCTATGAAAGTAGATGAATAGCCTATAAATTTTATTTATGTATGTATGTATGTATGTATATTGCACTTTTAACGCACCAAGAATATGTCATGCAAACGGAGATGGAAAAA
>JAQIWG010000073.1:0-50566 GCA_034695025.1 Chamaedrilus cognettii | reverse complement strand
CCCCCCCCCCCCCCCCCCCGAAAGTTTTGGGCACTTTCCGAAATGTCTCCCTCTAAGCGCTATAGGCTATGCTTGTGCTTTATGCATGCATATATATCTTGTGCTTTATGCATGCACTTCCCCTCAATAGAAATTATCCTCTCCCAGCTCTGAACTATGAACTCCCCAAAGAGTGACATTGTTGGCGAGGGAACTGGAAAAAATCTGTTGCAATATTTGCATCTCACTTGAAACGTGCATGGCATTCATGTGTTCGCACATTATGTTGCTGTTTAATGTAATTTTTTTGTGTATCTGGTTGTCGTAGGTTGAATAGCTGGTAGGGATGGTAAAATTCTCCAAGACTAAATTTTGACAGTTATGACTTTCAAGAACATCCTTCTTAGAGACACTCTTCAATTTATTACTCACTTATTTCGTTCATGAATTTAACTATTGCTTGCTTCACACATCTTCTTATGTTTAGTACCTCATTGGTTTTGCTGCATTATAGTGAAGAAGGATGATTAAAAAAAGGCTTCAAAATAGCGCCACGCCAGACAGATTTGTTGAGGTTCGCTGCGTGTTGAGGAGGAGGCTGGATTGGATGCTTTGCTAAACAAGGTCGTGAAGTGCATTTAGACAAAAATATCTGACTAGGGATTAATAGAATTAATAGAAATTAAACTATTAATAGAATTTTTTAGCTTCCCTCTTTTATATTGGCTTGTATGCTACTTCTGTACTATTTTTTATATGAATGCGGCTTGCTGCGCTACATTGTAGGATAAAGGCGAAGAATCTGACGATCGTTCGTTTCTCCAAAACCGTCGCTCGCTTTTCAATGATCCGTCACAAGTCTGACGTCGGCAATCCGTACAATGTCAAGAGGTTAGTGCTGTTGAAACTGTGCTAGACTCTTCAATTGAGATTGTTTATTTAATATGTTGCGCCGAGCTGCTTTGGTCGTTTATCATATTACCGTAGAACATGAAGTTTTGCACGTATGGATCAAGTGCCAGATATGGCCGTACTTCTTTGGTGTCATAAAGCATTAATAGGCTGAAGGCACCAGTAATTATTGGTGTTCCAGGGATTATATCAGTGAAGGCCTGTAAATGTCTGCTGCTTTGACTTTTGTTGTTCAAACAGGTGTAAAATCATCAGCTGTTACTATTGTATTATTTTGTGCATTTTGCATCTTTCGATCTTAAGCCGCTCCTTTAGATCCCCGCATTAATAGGAATACCTGGCGTATGCTTAGATATTATTTTCTACGTTTTTCCACTTTGTACATCAAAATTGAATTTTAAGCCAATTCATAGTATCAGCCAATTGGATCTTAGAAATGAGTGCAGAGCCCATGCAGACTAAACAGAGCGATTCAACTCTGGAGATTGTTCATCACAACATGCAATAAACAATTTGTGAACTTTGAGTGCTGACATAAGACAGGATGATTGCGTCAATGTTGGCTAGCTAGCGCAGCATGGTAATGTGTCTAGAATTGATCATAGTAATTATTAAATGGCTCAGTCTTCAATGCAGGCTGAGTGACGAGGTATTGCTGGACTTAGCGTAGCAGTAATCCGCCATTCATGTCATTGACTTTATTAATGCTTAGTACACAACTTCCATGATCACAAATTTATTTTATGGTTTTTTGTTGTGTTGCATCAGTGGGGTGGCGTGGAAATATAGACCACGGCAGTACGTCACGGACGGACTCAACACCCTTCGCTACAAAATCGTCGCCCTAGAACAACGCCCCCTCTACACCTGGATCCTCGTCACCCTGCCCCCTCACCCCAGTTACTTCCGTCCGCGGGCGGTGCGCGCGGCCCCCGGGGGCGCGGGGGGCAAGGGGGCCTCTACTGCCAGCCAGGGGTGCCCTCTGAGGAGCTCAAGGATGATATTTGCTACGTTAGTTTTTTTGACATTAGTTAGACGGTGTGTTGCAATGGCGTGATAGTCGTTATGGCGAACTGATGCGATGGCAATAAATGTGATAGCGTTACGCTTCGACTAGAATATTACTAATTGGCATTTACTGCTTAGGTGGCTATTGCGGTGCGTATGACGGTTCATGATTAGCGCTTATGTGTGAGATAGTGATAGATCGTGATTGCATCGTCATTGCAATCGTGACAATAAGCGTTTGTAATGCTCTCATTTGCATCTCTTTTCTACGCAGCTAATACGACGTGCATATTGTTGATCAATGACCAGTTGATGCACGCTGATGCGACGTTGTGTTTTTAATTTTTAATCACGATGGCCGAGTAACGAATGGCGTCTGGGTGATGCTGCTGATGGTATGTAAACATTGACCAATTGTAGCTCGTTGTTAACGCGCAGATTTGTAAGGAATTCTCTTAGTAAGATCATTTCACAAATTTGCAGCTTCAACTAGTTTGTGATGCAAGTTAATGCGTTATTGTTTAGATTGTACACTGATATGCTACATGCGTTTTATAAATATTACTGTGCCCACCTGCAAACCTTGTAGTTTTGTGTATCGGTTCTGGTAGTACCGTCGTTTTTATGAGTATTTACTTGGAGATATAGGCAGAATTTCATTTCTGAGGAGGGGCTGGAGGCACCATCATAAAATCCAATACTGTCACACAGTTTGTAATTTGTGAAATATTTCTTATTTCGCGCAAGCTCACCGTAAATGTTGAAATGAAAATTCATAGTACGGTAGTTTGTTATTTCCGCTTGATAACTCAGCTATCGTATCAACATTTTTCATTTTCTGATATATTTCTGCGTATTTGTAGGTGTCTTCAGTTCTTGGCTTTAGCTGTTCCCATCACTGACCATCCCGTGTTCTTTTAGCTACTTTGTATATTTAACGTTTTTGCGTCATAAATTTTCATATGATGCCTTTGCATAAAAAGACTATTAATTGCAGGATCTGAGTCCACTAAGTACTGGTACTGCCATGTAACTTCTACACCCCATTTTCAAAAATTTCAGCACAAGTCGTACGTTTTGAAATGCAATGAACTTATGCAATGTATTTGTTTCATTTTATCTTAATGCTATGTTTAAAATTGTGTATTCAAGAAGAAGATTTGTAGTCCAGTTCGAATAGTTATCTTGATATCACGGTGCATGTGTGATTATCCTTTTAGTTGACAATATGCCCACAGTCACACCAGCTTACTGGGGTTACTTTCCGAGATGGGACAGATAGGGGGGGACTAAAGAATCGATTTTTAAATTGTCAGGATCTCGTCGAATGTGTTCATATTTTGTAATAGTCTTGCTGTCTTGCCAAACTTTACAAATAGAGACTTCATTTTAACTGCGTGCATATTTTGTTTGTTAAGCCATTGATTTGACAATTATCAAGGGGTCTTAGGCTTCACTCTTTGCTTGTAATATCTAGTTTAAATAGTTTAGAAATCTGTTCTTCCATGACGGTTTTTTCATTGAGAATGCTTACACAGATTTGTGTTCAGCCAGTGCTTGTTCTGGGTCATAACAAAATGTACAAAAAAAGAGCCTAGATTTTTTTGGAGTCAGGCCTCACCTTTTTCGCCAATTTTTTTTCACATTTTTCAACCTATTCAGCTAATCCGCTGATTGTTCTCTACTTCTAGTGCACTGGAATATATTACATTTATTGCTCTGTTTATCATCATACAACCAGTAATTGAACTTCTAAGGACGAAATGTAAATAATAAATTTGCGAAGGGCTTTAGACAAATGAGAATAATTTTTGCCAACTGCCAAAAAAAAAAGTTATTTTGTCGATTGGCAGATCATCAAGCGCTGTGCTCAGCACACCTGATTTCTTTCTTTTTTTAAATTGGCTCCCACGTTTTAAATAATTATCTTGGATGTTACCGTTTTGACACTGGCCGCTTCCCACTCATTTGGTCTATGAAGCTTAGTAATATATTAATACAAAACAGCCTGATCTGGATCTTGACAAAAATTGATCAAAAGATTTTGTTTTGTTCCTTTCGGATGCACTGGAATTTATCTAATTTATTGTTGTGTTCATCGCTGTAGAGCCAGTAATTGAGCTTCTACGAACAAAAGATAAATATAAAATACGCCAAGGCCTTTTGCCAAATGAAAAAAAAAATCGCCAACTACTCAAATAATAATTTTTTGGCGACTGGCAGACCCTGCAGCCTTCTGTTTCAATACCTGTACTTGCCAATGAAGAATATAATGCATTTCATTATAGGTTATCTGAATATCTATTCCCAAGGGCTGTATTGTCGCTGTATGTATCTCGTATAAAGTTTTGAACAGTTCACACACTTGAAATAGTTCTTCTTTAAGATAAGCAAGCTTACTATATATGTATAAGAGCCATCATGTACATTATCAGTTTCGCAATTATGATGTGATCTGAAATATATTAATTTTTTATTCTAAACGTTCATATTGCTGGCATTTTGATGACGCGTGTTTTTGTGAAGTTTTATTTTTGTACGGCGTTGATTCAATCTCTATTTGATTTTTGATGGTGTTCAACTCAAAAGCAATAAAAATGTAGGAAATGAGCTATTTACAGAGCGATTTTGCTCAGTGTTTGTTCGTTAATACGCAGGAGTTGTTAGTGTTTTGCTCAGTGTCAGGACTTCTTTCAGAAATTTATTGTTCATGATTCATTATATGAAAGGCCTATTAAAAAAAATTAATTAAATTTTGCTTTCATTGAGCAATATTTGTTGTGGACATAGTGAAATGTTTTATCACTGTAGTTCTGCAGAAAGAAAAATGGTAGGAGTCATTTTTATATAGTAGCTATATTTACTATTATAATAAAATACAAGTGGCGGAAGCGGTAACAAAGATCATGAGCTGTAGACTCCCTGTGACATCTAGCGTGTGCTTATGCGAAATAATGAAAAGGCAAGGATCTTGTTACTTGTTGACACCTAGCACCTGATGAGGCAGAGGTTTATTAGTTTACTAAGTAATACTGTAATAGTATGATCAGTGCTCGCGCTAAGAATACTCTGTAGGGGGACATTCTGCGCTACTGCTCAACTTAGAGGGTGATTATAAGAAGCTATGCGACACTCTTTCATTTTTCTGCCGATTGAGCAAGAGAGGTGCTGACGGAATTTTTCAAAGAAATTAGTTCCCCACTTCAACTTTAACTTCAACTTTTCTAGTGCACTCCACGCTAATGGATGATTATTTGCATGGCTGACGAAATTAAGCACTTTTGTCAAGGGTGCACGAAGTGACTAGAAATCTTTTGCAGCGGCCGAGGTTCGATCCGACTCTGCTGCACTCACAATCCGAAGTCAGTTCTGACGGCTCATACGACAGACTGATCTGAGAGATTATATCTAGACTTCTTTGGGCTTCCTAATGGTGTAGTGATGTGCTAATTCAGTGATGCTTGTTTTTCGTGGTTTTTATCTTGATTTTACTGGATCTTCTGCTAGATCTGACTTTTGTTAACTTGTTTTTTCCACCGAGCTGCCGACTGACGATGCATAACTGTAATTATTGAGGTACATTTGCTCCGGAGAAGATTTTGTTATAACTCTAGCATGATTGTGTTCATTATCTGATGCGCCTGTGCATGTACTAGGCTAGGCTATAATATACACTGTTACTTTACAGGGGTACTTCTCGATATTCAATCTCAATTTTTGTACTGGTAATAAAAAAACATTTGCTCTCAGTTTTTATGGTAGAAAACATGCTTAATAGCTTATGTGTATTTGGTGGACTACTTTTGTAGATCCTTTGTAAAGTGCAATACATGACATCGCTATGATACTGTTAGTTGTACGCTTTGAGACTAAGACTTAGTTTTTACATAAAATAACCTAATCAAGTAGGTCTCTAGTATTGCTGAGTTTAATTTTTGTTTCGTCGACGATGCAACTCTCAATGCAGAGGGTGTATGTCAATTTTTATGTTCCAGATCAGTGACTAACGTAAGCTTGTTGAGTAGAATGTATCAAACTTCTTTGTGCAGTAGGCTGTGTTTACAGATAACTTTAGCACTAACTATATTAGTACAATAATGTTAGATTAACAGTAGATTTGTCTTTTAACATTTACGGCTGGTTGCTCGACCTCGATTTGAGTGTGAATTAAGTGCGATTTAGTTTCATAGTCTGAAATAACCAATGGGACTCCATGAGAGTAATTTATTGAATACTCTTATTTGTTAAACTCGGACCACCAAACCAAACTGGAGTTAATTCAAACTTAAATCAAGGTCGAGCAACCAGCGGTTAGTACTGTGTAATTCTGACTGATTTGCATTTTATATTCAATCTATTCTATCGCATATTATGAAACTTGGACCTGTTGAAATCAATAGTAGACTTATTAACGTGATATATCGTGTGCATTTAGCACAATGTTTAACTTTTTTATTAAATTTAACTGACATGCGTTAGGGTCAAAACCAACCTTGCATAAAATCATGATTTTGTGCATCATGCACGACATCACAGCTAGTGTTCATGCATGAAACTTGGTAAAAAAAGATTTATGTTACATTAATTTTTATATTCTACCGCTACACGCGCTACATCGCTTGATGTTTATTATGTAAAGGGTTCAGTTTAAGATCATATGGGTGAGGTCAGCGGTCATGCATGCATATTTACATGCACAAAATCATGGTTTTTTGCAACATTGAATTTGATGCATACGGTAGCCGGCTAACGTTACATTAGTGCAGCATGATCACCTGATCTGTGCCTAGGCTTCCATGTTTCGGTGGCTGAATAAATAATTGATGATCCGAACGTTGGTTCGACTTACGCGCATTTATTATTGCGGTGTTTATTATAATATATTGTTTGTTCTTTGTCGTATTGGTTGTTGGAGAATAATTTGAGGGAACGTGGCACGAGTAGAGAAATGGCAAAGATTCCGGAGTTGTGGGGGAGTCTCGTCGTGGGACACGTCCAACCTGTGCTAGCACGGATGAGTGGACACAGACCATAATTGATGATGATGATGATGATGATGATGATATTTCGGGAGGCAAAGATCATCTGTATTACAAAATCACAGGCCTACGACTCTTCGAGTCCCAATTGCTAACAGCCGATCAGATTATAGTGTTCAAAGAGTCCTGGAGATTTGGTGGCCGTATTTCAAGCTACCTTCATCAAAGTTTCCGGCTGTTAACCTACTATATTTTATTGTAGGTATTCGTTTTAGTTCTTTTTCGCTGTTTTTGTACTTGGTGCCCACTGAATGGGTCTGCATCGCTAATCCCTTACCGATGATTTAGCCTACTGGGAAAAAGGCTTTTGAAGCTTATTTCAATCCCCTAATATTACCGAAGTATTTGTCTAACTGCTATTAAAGATATTGACACTTGGAGTATGAACAGCGGCAGGAGGTAAATTGTTTCAGCGAATGCAAACTCGGTTTCCAAAGAATATACTTGACAATATCTAGTGTAGTTGTATAATTTATGCTCCCTCCCTCTTCCTTTATCTCGCATAAATATTTCTCGCTCCTGATTGCCCTCGCTAGGCCTACCATTTAGTATTTATTACGCCAGATCCTTCGGCTTAATCCCATTGATCATGCCAAAAAAATGTTGTTTAGGTTATGGTTTGGGTTAGGTTTACATAAGGTTTAAGATATATTTCTAATTATTGTTGTTAAATTCAGGTTCAGATTAGATTTAGGTTGTATTTAGATAAATTTAGCAAAGGAGCATGAAATTAGAGCGAAATTTACGCTGCTGTGGCTGCGGCTAGTTGCGCTTGTGCCCTGATCAAGCATGCAGCAGGGAAATTATTAAATTTTTAGAATTTTTTATTTTAGTGTTTGTGGTGGGTTGTGGTTTAGGACTGTGTCTAGTAACTATTACGGTCTGGTTAGTGTAAGCGTTCCTTTATACGCTGCATATTTTGCATGTAATTTTACATGCAACCGTGTTAGGGCGGACGGACGACCGTTGTCATGACAACGATTTCTTTAACAGGGTCTCATGCACGGCTTGTTCCTTAACTGGTTTGCGTGCACGGTTTGCATGAAACCCAATTAAAGACATTTAACATTGTAATTTTCTTAACATGGTTGCATGTAAAATTACGTGTAAAGTTGCATGTAAAGTTTTATGCAAAATATGCAGCGTATAAAGGAACGCTAAGAGAGCCACCATGGAACCGCTAAGAAATTTCATAAATATAAAGAAGAATAGAAATGAATGTTTTTTAAATATGGTCGAACTGTTTGACATTATTGCAGTCTGCCATCTGGCGAATGCCGCAGAAAATGGTCTAACTGGAAATGGCCTAAACTAAAATAAATAACCTGTAGTTTAAGTTGAGAATCTAAATAATGCAAGATTAATATAAACACAAGAAATGGATACATCTACAAGCTCCCCGGAGGCGTCGCCCTCTGGTGTTGGGGGTCCTTTGCCCCCTCCCCCGCCGCGTAGCCTCGTTCGAATCCCGGGCGGCACGTCACGCAGCCGATCACTCAACAGCGGCGTCACGTTCAGCGACGACCCCCCCTCTCCCCCATCGGGAGCCCCTCGGCGCGTTCTCCAGCACCCACCCCCCCTACCGCCACCACCCCCAGCTGACAGCCGCACGGGAAAAACTGCATCCGTTACAGGCGATCCCTCGATAGAGACGAAATTACCGTTTGGAAGGGAGTCAGGGTCAGAGACGATATGCGGGGTGAGGGAACTCAAATGTTTTATGGATCGGTTGAAAGTGGAGTGTAATTTTCACGCGAGTAAGGTGTGGGCGGGGGGCGCGGCCGTACTGGGGGGTCTGTTAGTGTGCGGGGGCGTGGGGGCCCTGGACCTGGGGGGGATGGTGGAGCGAGCGTGTGGGGTGATCGTGCCCCTAGTAGCTGTCATGTTCATCTTCTATGCGCTCGGTAAGAGCCTCTTGTTTGTACTCAACATGGTACTCAACGTGGATTGATCGATTAAGTGCGCTACGGTACAGCTGAGTGCCGCACTGGAACGGTGTTTGTGAAAGTGCGGTGGAGTTTGTGGGCAATTTATTGCATAGTCTTGCAAGGTAGCGGTAGACCTTGTTCTATTACAGTATACAATAAGGTCTATCTTGTTGTATAGGGAGTTAGAGTTAAAGGTTACGGTTGCCCTCTACAACACTCAGCTGATAGATGATAGAGACGCGTGAGACCTTAAATTTAACTCTTCAACGCATGCAACGACACGCAAACACAGCTACCTGTTGTAGCGGAGATAGGAAAGTTATCATTGGTGAATGTCGTAGAGGCTGACCGTGTGACCAAGGTTACTTGGGTTGATAGCTTAGGGTTAGCGTAGTAAAAGTTGAGTTTCGTGCTATGTGATTTTCTTGATGTTAATGGCATGCATAATCCGTAGGACGTAGGCATGTGACGTGTAGGCTATTCCGTATTTCCGCTTACCAACACAATGCCGATGGTACTTATGAGGGGAAAGTAGTAAATTTATTATTTAAATTCGCCACTTATCAGCCGATGGAATGTAGAAGACAACTTCATTAATAGGTGTAAGGCTGTAACTATTAGAAGAGACTTGGTGAATGAAAATGCGTACCTAAGATAGTTTATAATCTGGTAAAATAGATCTCCAATCTTGCTTTCGCTGTTGATTTAAATTGTCGTGTCAAAATACGGTACTATTTAGATTCAACTTTTAACAATATTCATCAAGCCTCTGATGATCATCAATACAGGTCTGTGGTTCAATGAATGATTTGTTTAACTTAGAAATATGTGAAATGAAATGAGTGAGCAGGAAGTTGATATGTTGGTGATGTGTGTACAACACATTGCAAATTGCAAGCAGTAATGTTCCCGGGTAGGCCTACCAGCTTTTGTTACTCAGCGGATACTTTGTCGGTTGTCAGAGTATTTATGAGGTAAAAACTTGATTAATCTTTTGGAGATGATCCTCAGTTGGAGGTGGGTACCGTATTCGTAGTTTGAAGGTCATAAAATTTATGAATATGATCCACTTATAAAGTAAGATCTTGAACTTGGTATAAAATTGTTGACTAGTCTGTCAAGGTAGCTATGATGACATTTGTTTTAATGGCATGTGGTGTAGGGGGGTCAGAAAGTGGAAGTTGTAAGAAAAGTCAAATTATGGTAGAAACTGTTTTTAAATTGTATAATTGGCCTATTTCTATCATTATTGTTATATTTTTGCGCTACCACTTACATATAGACCCTTCAATATATGTTCTATTAGATTTACTTAGATCTGTATTAGTTGTCTATAGTGCAATGTGTAAGCCCTCATTAGAGTCTTAGCGTTAATCTATGGGAAGTTAGGAACTACTGTACAGTCTCACTGTTTATCGGTCTACGCAGTGCATGAGCAATATTTTAATTAAAAGTTCATTGATATATAGCCATATATTGAACTGAGCATTGAGCTAGCACTACACTGCAAATATCCAGGTCAACGGTAAATCATTCCAAGTCAGGCTCTTTGCATGGATTATATACAGCTTGCGGACGTCAAGGAATGGAAAGCTAGGCCCTTGTGTTTCAAAGGAGATTGACCGCAACGCTAAGTCATTGAATGTTTGGGGTAACTTTGCAAGGAACGCTATGCCACATAGAGGTTTAAATGTAATGTTTACTTTTCTGTTTGAGGTTTGCTAGGTACAGGGCAATCGAATTCCTATCCAGGTAACTTTACATTGTCCCGATACTCCCGGACCCGGTGTCTGAGTTTACACCGGCGATTGTCTACTAAGTTACTACCAGTAATTCGTACTATAGTACTATGCAGTGCTCTACCAGGCACTCAATCCCTGCAAAATGTATTGAATTAATTTTCTCAGGTCCCCGATGACGTCATGCCAAAACGGGCACTAAACCCATTAGTTATGTACAGTTTTTATTACTATTATTATTTTTTTGTGTCAGCTCTATGCTTGCACAAGTCGTGGACGAGTACGAGCGTCTACCTCCTCTTTCTCTCCTGCTTTCTCGGAGAGTTCCTCTCTTTTCATCTCCTTTTCTCCTCCCAGCCCGCCGCCCACGACGTCAACCCCACCACGCTCAACTCGGTGGCAGTCCTCGTCGTCTTGACGACGGTTGCCGTGGTGATGTGCGCAACGGGGGGCCTCGGCGCTCGAAACGGTTCGGCGATCATCGGCGTCGCGAGCTTTTCGCGATATATAACCTCGACGATGCTCGTCGCCATGCCGATGCCTTGGCGACCGTTGCTCGGATACGCCGCCGGCGTAGCAGGAGTGATTGCGGCGCGGTACACTGAATCTCGCGTGCTGCTGCACGCTGCCGGCTCAGAGGTGGACACCGCGTCGGATATTGTCTCCTTTGAGGCGATGCCATCTGCATCGGACGGTGGCAGAAATTTGCGAGGTGGGTCGGCGGGGGTGGGGATTATTAAGAGAAGGGGGTCGAGTTCGCTGAGTGGAGGGGGAGGGGTAGGTGGGGGGTCGAATCACGTAGGGGCCGGGAGGAGGATATCCCTTCCCATGCTCACACAGAGGTCTTCATCGGTGAGTTTAAATAATGATGTGAGCCTAAGTCCAGTTTCGCTTTCTAACTAACGTCCTCTCGAGAAGTCGTTAGTACCTCATTGGTTTTGGTGCACTATAGTGAAGAGCAATGATGAAAGAGGCTTCAAAATAGCGCCATGCCAGACAGACTCGTTGAGGCTCGCTGGTGTCGAGGACGCTGGTGTGGATGCTTTGCTAAGCAAAGTCGTGAAGTCACAGTCAAAAAGTTACAAAGTTGCAGTCACAATGTCGCAGAGTGCATTTTTATTAATATATCCGACCAGGGGTTAATTGCAACATCGTTCCGCAATCCGCAATGTAACAATTTATAAAAATCAATAATGGTTTTTATGAATTAGTGCACTATGTTTGCATAATTGTTGTATAAGTTTGCATTAGGTATAGCGGTATAGTTCACACGTAATGGTTATATTTATATTAGTTAATCAAGTCTTCTAATTGGATATACCGTTACCGATGCAGGGGTTTGTGCTCCCCTAAAATATCTATACCGAACCAAATTGGGTAAATGCGAATCGAACAACATCACATTGACATCAGGAGCGAACACAGTCTAAGGCAGTGGTTCCCAAGCTTTTTCTGCTCAACAAAGCTTCAGGTGCCACTCAAAATGGAAGTCGCCAGCAAATTCCTTCTCCTGTGGAACTCACGACCGGGGGATGGGGGGCTTACACTTACAGTTATTAATTGAACTTCAATGCCGTTCAGCTATGAGGAGTTCTACATGTTTCTAGATTGAAACATTGACGAGTGTAAATGTGGCACTTTCAGCGGCGGTTCCGCGTGCCACTTGAAAAGTCATGGCGTGCCGCTTTTGGCACGCGTGCCGCACTTTGGGAATCACTAGTCTAAGGGAAATAGGGTTGTTTTTTCAAAAAATTTAGCAGATTTGAATAATATGTGAATATTATGAAAAAAAAATAAAATTCTTCAAGCAGCGATGAGATGAAGATAAGCACATGAAAATTATTGTGAGCGCAGACTCGCAGAGCTGTATAGGCCTACATGTATTACAGCGTATGCCCTATGATGAGATATTGAATGACAAGAAGCGAAATCGTTTGATGCAGTGTTATACCCCCTCTTACAATAACAGAAACGACGGATCTGACAATTTGTGTCAGGCATTTTTGTAAGTTGGTTTGGTTGTTTAAACAACCTTGTACATTCGCCCTGAGTAACATGAAACAAAATATTAGAAGAAATTGCTCACGGTATTACAAATTTATGAAAAAATATATGATGGCATAATAAATATGTACAAGAATGACATCAGACTCTGACGTCTTGTTCCACAAAACTCTACCCTGGAGACTTCCATGTATAATTGTCCTTCCATGTATAATTGTCCTTCCGTGTGTAATTGTCCTTCCATGTAAAATTTTCCTTCCATGTATAATTGTCCTTCCATGTATAATTGTCCTTCCATGTGTAATTGTCCTTCCATGTGTAATTGTCCTTCCATGTGTAATTGTCCTTCCATGTATAATTGTCCTTCCATGTGTAATTGTCCTTCCATGTATAATTGTCCTTCCATGTGTAATTGTCCTTCCAGGCAAAATTGGCTTCACCACTACCGGTAGTGACTATTCGTTAAAGCCCTGTGTTGGAAATCTGACAGCAATCTCCCAGAATCAGTTTTTTTTTTTTGCCGATGATGTACAAATTTGTCAATTGAATCAAGATCATGGCCAGATCGGCTGTGGGGCTTGGGTGATATGCTGACTTGTATTGATTGCTCATTGCGATATATTTGTTTAATAAATATATTTATTTCTATACAGTGTGTATAACTTTAATTATTTTGCTGTATTTTGGCACAATCAGGGAGAGATAAAGGTTTGAGATACCAACATGCCGCTTGAGAACCATGCAGGCGAATGTAAATAAATTTGCAAAGATTTTGGTAGAACATAATGGCAGTCATGCTATTCTCATTGTAAGAAATCAAACTGTACATATTTCTTTGTCATACAAAATGAGACCAGGCATTGTTGGGCAGTCGTTCATGAATACAGTGGTTGACAAGTTATAGGATTTCTCTCATGCAGTCGTGTTGTGGCATTATGGAATCGTTCTGGCCCAGGGGCGGATCCAGCCCGTCATCCTGAGGGGGGCCATTTTGGTCTACAAGTGCGATCTTGAGCTCTGTCGAGAACCAGCATTTTTCCTTTCTGTCCAGCACTCGTGGGTGGAGAGGGGGGTGCTGACAAAAATTTGTTGTCTCTCAAACGATCATCAATTTATTTTTGTGCACGGGGTAATTGCCCCTTTCCGCCTCCTTAAGAAGGCTCTGGGGGGTTCTGGAGGCGAATCTGAATGGCATCGAATCGAATCCCCCATCGCCCCCCCCTGGATTCGCCAATGTTCTGGCCGCTATCTGGCGCCAGCAAGACGGTGTGCATGTGAAAATTGCTCCATGCTCATTGCCATGGCTCCAACTGAACTCTTTCACCTCTGCTTGCCACTTAACTCTAGTGGGTGCAGTATAATTATATAACAATGACAAGGTCGGCTGTCAGAATTTTTCCCTCAAAATATTTGGGGGTTCTCACAAAATATTTAGTTAAATAACAAACATATATTTTCAGAGAAAAGTATATCGTCAGACAAAAGTATTCAAATGAAAGCTTTACAAGATTTCTCATGGAACTCACATTAGATGTTATTATATTATGATTTTTTATGTTATTAGGAAAAATGTGACAAAATTAGTCAAATTTTTACGCGAATTTATCCGAAAAGTCACATCAGATGAGATTTTTAATTTTTTGTCTATGTTAGAACTATTTCCTAACAAAAATATGTCACTCATGTCTGATGAAACGTTCCATGAAATTTACTCTAAGTAAATATTTTAATGGGAATGGAGTAACTACTAGGCTAGTAAGTGCTAGTTGATATGAATCATCCTTCCTGCCCCCTGTCCCTGCCATTACTAAATTACTCTCTGCAAGGGGCAGAGGCCAATGAGGCAGAGGAAATGAGGGCAAGGGGCCCTCATTTCCTCACAACAACCTACTCCTGACTGTTGAAGCTGGGTATGTAGCTGTGTAGCTATGCATACAGTTCAGTACTATATACACAATATTCAGATACCTTCAGCTATTTATCCCCTGTCTATGAAACATTGCAACTTAATGTTTTCCTATTCCACCTATCCTCCTCGCACCCCCCCCCCCTCCGCCTCCCCCATTCTCCGGCAGTTCCACACGCTCATATAGTGTCGTTTCCAGGTAATAATGCATGCCTGCGTGAAGAAGCTTGTGATGACATTGTCCGATGTGAATTGTCTAGAGTGGTACTGGCATGACCAGACCAGGTATTGAGAACCCTGCATAAAATGTAGCGCAATACTGAATATGGACAGTGTGACAATTCATGGACCGCGCAGGCTGCAACACCCTAGTCTCAAGGCTGTTGTTAAAAAAAATGGCTGTGTTTTTTTTTTCTCCTTACAAAGAACGCATAGAAATTAGTTTCCGCTGCAAAATTGTTTATTGAGCTGTGTCAATTTATATGTTCCCTGCTTTTGTTGCAGGTTGGCCAGTTATGGTTGGCCTGGTTAACCACGGTGTATAGACTGCTGTGTGTTTAATGCAGGCACACGGGCACTCGTGCAGCGGTTCTCTCCGAGGTGTAAAATAAACGTTATGTTTTCCCCCTTCTGTCCGGGGTAAGAGGAGAATGGATATGCAGCCCGGTGTTTTTTGAGCTAGTTATAAAAGGCAACTTAGAAGCGGAAGCAGTTTTTTGAACTGTAGAAGTCTTTGTTACAGCACAGTGCACACGGTCCTTAAATTCAAAAGAAAAAGTAAGGGCAACGGTATGGTTATTTAAACTTGTTATTTTTATTCAGTTCTGATTTCAGCTGCATTAAAAACGAAGATTTTTTCAATTTTTTTGCACACAAACGCACATGTGCACTGTGTTATGCTGGGTATGCTGTCCAGACATTAAGAATTGATAATAGTTGCAAGCTTGTTCTATTGTCTGCCGTGCAAGCTCCTTGTTTAATATAGAAAGAAGATTGAGCACCCAGTGCAATTGCAGACTTGACAACGATTTGTCATCGTCCGCTCGCCAGGGCGGCTAAAAGCCAGCGCGTCCCATGGGCTATAATGGTCAGGCTTCTTCCGATATGAAACTAGAGGAAGATGGAAGGGAAAGGAGATGATCTGAAACAGTTCTATGACTAAAACTTGCCATAACCAGTTTGATAACCAGCCAAATATAACCAGCCAACTACAAGGAGTGTAACAAAGTCATAGGTTCATTTAGGTTTTTTTTAGGAGCTTTTAGATTGAAATTATGTACGCCATATAATATGGAAAAAAAGTTGAAATATTTAACGGAAAAGCCTATTTTGTGTTTTTTAAATTAAAATGTATGGTATTACACATGCTAAGGAACGTTAGACCTTATTATATTTCTTTAGTCACTTGTTATTCACTAAAACAATAAAAGATAAAAGCCTGTCAGAGCCTTATTTATGTGCATTTCTTTAATTTTTTTTTGTTGTTTTTTTGTAAGTGTGAGGTTTAAAAACTCAAATCCATTCGCCGAACGCAAGAGCGTCATCTTTTGATTTGCTCGTCACGGTTTAAACTTTAAGCTTCAAATATAACAAAAGCAAGATTTTGCTAAGCTTTGCCAAATAGGTTCTTACTACTGTATAAGATTTTCTTTCAAATACTTCCTGAATAGGTCCTCTCATTAGTGTTTGAAGTATTTGAAATGATATGCTCTATTAAGCTGCGCACTGTGCTCAGTGGGTATCGATTTCTGTTCAGTTTATAAATATTTATTAAGACGTTCTGCTCCAGTATTTTTTTTGCTGACGAATGACTAGAAAGGAATTAATGTTTCCTTCATTAATAATAGATAAGCACTATAAGTTTCCGTATTGTGTTCTAAATAATGCTTGATTGTTAATTTAGAAAACCTTAAACTGTCTATTAGTACCTAACAGTGCTAACAGTACTTTGAACTAATAACGCTTTGTGTTTAAGGTCTATGTTTCTTGTAGATTAAGTTTTAGTTTCACACTGTCCATGTTAACAGAACCATCTGTGCACATGTAGAGGAGGTTTACTGGTGAGAAATCTTCAGCTTGGCATTATGGTTCTGCTCTCTACAGCCGGACGCCTCACCTTCTGCCATCAAGCCGAATGACGCATTTTTTAACTCCCGAATTGTAAGGGTGAAAATTTTGTTGGCTGTAGATTTCAACATAAAAATTTTGCGTTTCGGTCTTAGGACACTAGTTTCGAGCCGCCTCTCCAATGGATAGGAGCTCAAGCTTCTGATCAACGTCCCTCTCGCTAATCCGGTCGGATTTTAGTCATCTGATCATTTGAATAAACTGCTTGACCCCAAAAATGTAGTCCTGAACACCAAAATCATGTCCCGAGGTGGAATATAACTCCTGATATGATTTTCTATGGTTTTGGCCATCATTTTGAAAACTGTTACGTTGCATGATGTCACTGTTGCCAGATCTTTGCACTCCATGTTGCTTCACATTCTCACCAAATTTCATGCGTATATGACAAGAATTACAAAATTTTACAAGAATATTTAAATCTTTTCGCAATGCTCTCACTGGGGACTCTAGCCCCCTCATGCTCGCAGGTGCCCAAATTTGGTCAGATCGTTGTCCACTCAGACCAAGAATGTTATTAAGATCCCAGCCAACAGGTTGCCACCGAAAAATTAACTTCACAAAAACTTGAACTGAAAAGGGAAATTAACCTACACCGGGAATGCCACTAACGGTAATTACTTTAATTGAAGCCTTTAAAGTACGTACCGGTAAGAAAAAACAAAGCAAGAAACTGTTCCTTTTATGTTGTCGGTACTGCAAGTCCATATGTTGATCGCGTGATAGGGCATACCGTGTTAGCGTAGCGCTCTGAGTCTGCGCCGACACTGACCGACACAGATATAGACCACAGATTTGTTGGCGCTGATCGTCAGTTGTCGCCGACTTCTGTTTGTATAGCAACACGCGAGCTTGTATCCATCGCAAGGAAAGAAAAGACTTGGATGTGGCAGCGAGCAATTTAGTAAATTTGTTTGCGTTGTAGCCCCTGCTAAAGCTTGTTCGAGCTCAGCTGGCGCTTATTGTTTCCAACAGATTTTTGTTATGGATATGAAGTCGATCAAACTTGTCCGCTTTTATATTCCGATTTTATTTGGAATATTTTGTTTTGGTTGTTCGCTGTCTGGTTTGGCAAACAAATTGCTTGTCAAGTCAAATTAAACTTTTCTTTATAGAATGGTGGGTCTGAGCGCGTTGTAACAATATTGTTTAATTCAATGTTTGGATTCGTGAGCCTGCTGAAGAGTTTATTATTATTAATTTTTATTCACCAGATAGGAGCATAATAAAACCGTTCAAACGCATTTTAAAAGACAGTCGCGGCTTGGTAGGGTTACTCAAGGCTTGCGTGAACCGGTTAAGATCCACGACAGCGCTTCCAGAGCTCCCGCATAGACCTATAAAACATTTACAATATATACATAAGAACAAAATAAAGTGACTCGATGCAAGCTTAATCTTGAAAACTGGGAAAGACCTAGAAAAAAATAGATTTAGTTCTAGAAGTTGTGAGTTGGGGGTAGAATCTGAAATTATCTGATATCGTGCCATGGGAATATTTGAAGGCAGGAAGCCGCTGAGGAGCAGTTTTGTGACACATGCAGTGGCGTAGCCACGAGGTGGGAGAGGGGGGCAAGATGGGCGTGCACTTCCCCTACCCACCAGGACAGCCCTGAGGATTTTTCCAGATTTATTGACGTTTTTAGGAAGGAGGGGGGAGTATAGCAACATAGTATATTGCAGACTCTTTCAAAATATTGGTTTTACAATTATGTGTTCCCTTTTACAGTATTTTTTACAGTATTCTTCTAAAGACTTTCGAATTCAATTTGTATTATGTATACATAGGGTCGATTGCATATGTAAATTAGGTTACTTGTATATATGCAAATTATGTCAAGTCGCACTGTTAAATATTTGGCCTCCCACACCGCCATATACTGTATAGCCTGCCTAGAAGCCCTGGTTATGCCACTGGACACAAGCCCATATCACTGCATCGATGTAATTGCTGAGATTTACAGCTTTGCCCTGATTGATTACATGCGCGGCTTCACGTGTTTCCCTTTTTGATAGGCTAGTTAACTATAGTAACTTGGCAGCAATGGCCTTATGGTCCCCATGATGGGTGGTGGCTTTATAATAGTCAGGTCTGCTAATTACAGCTTGGCGACTGTTATCAGCACTTTAAGCATGTCGTTAGCCCCCAAAATGAATTAAATTGTATAGTTAAGCATACCTTGATCAACAGCGCGAGTGATTATTCTGCCGCTAATTATTGGAGATTCAATTTACAACCTCCCCCCATTCTTTCTCTTATCAACGCTTGTTAAGCTCTTGCTAATGAATTTTAGATGCAGTTGTGAACCTATGATTTCACTTCTTGGTAAGGCAGTCTTCTGTGCTAGGTGAGTGAATTCTTACCCGGTGGTTGAACTTAAGACTCAGGGAGCCTAAAAGAAAATGGGTTGAAGTACATTGTGAGCTCTTGGGACATCGTGGTCTGATGTTTTTGTGCTATAGGCCTCCTGGTATTGTGTTATTTTGGTTGGTAGTGTGTTGTGTTTGTGTCGCATTGGGTTGGATCGAGCATCGATGTTTTATCCACATAACTGATCTGCAAAAAAGATTTTAGAATAAGTGGTTATAATTAGTTTTTAATTGCAGTAGCTTGAATACAGCTTGGCAAAATAGAGCTACATTTGTGATTACCCGCTGCAGGCCGGGAACAAAGAATTGGCTTGTAACCCAGAGCTCCTCAAGTCGTAAAGGCGACTAAAGATGAGGAAGCAGTTCTCTGTGGGCGCCCTTGCACAGAATCGGACTGTATATAGACTTTGTGCTACACACTAAACTGCAAGAACAAACAAAAAACAAAACAGAACAATGCGACTAGATTGGCTGCCTTAAATGCTTGCATTTGTATATTTGCACTGGGCTAATGGTATATGGCTATCGCCTTAAGACATAGTAAGTATTATGTGGTTGTGAACCTTGCAGATCTCTGCTGTATGGACTCAGGTGTTATCTGCGATTACCGGTACCGGTAGTAAACTTTGATTGTCAGTAGTTTTCCCTGTCATTTACAAGGCAATCAGCTAATTATCGTAGGTTTTGATGAGGATTGGGGCCAAATCTGAATTTGATTCAAATTCCCTTTTCCCTATCCTGCATTGCGAACTGTGCAGTATCAGTGTAATGTTAGGGAGAATGTCAGTGATGTCAGTCAGTAGGCTGGAGAGGAATGCGGCTAGCTCTCCGTGACGTTGGTGAACCAGGCCTTGCTCTAGATACCGGCTCTACAACTCACTCACTGTTAGTTATGCAGCGAACAGGATTTGTTTTAAACACATTTCCAGCCTTAACCCCTTACCCTAGCCTACGCCCTAAAACTAACCATAAATTTAACCTTAAATCTAAACCTGACCCTAACCTGATCCCAATTCTAACGCTTGGCTTGAAAATGGTCAAAAACCACATTTTGTCCACATCCCGGCCCTAGTGTTTTAGCATCATATTTTGCTGCTCTTCTAGCCGGGAGTCTAAAACTCAACTTCATGCAGAAGGCCACGCAGTGCACTGTGAACGCGAAGTGTACATGTAGGCCTAGGCATTGTCCGCAGACACGAACTAAGAGGGAGGGAAGGAGGGCGGGAGGGAGGAGGGAGGAATATTGTAAATGAATTGCAGCTGTACATGCTACAGTTTTAGGTCAGAAAGGCTAACCAGAGGATTCCAGTTAAAACTTGTGGAGAACTGTTGGAGCAAGAATCAGATTGTGTTTTGGGCTTGCTTATACAGGGGCGTTTATCCCACATAGGAGCAATTGAAGCAGCTGCTCCGGTCAGGATGATTTTAATGAAGTTTCCAATTCATCCAAATTCGTTGAGCTTTCATCAATTTTATCCAACAATTTTTGAACACCTCTATAGCTGAAAAAATCGCTATGCCCCTGTAGTCTGATAATAACATAATAAAATAAACATTTAAAATTTGCTCGGGTTGGCAAAAAGTCTGGCTACTCCACTGCTTACCTAAGTTGCCTTCAGGCTGAAACGTCTAAGGATTCTTGGAGTCTAGGACGCGGAGGTCGGGCGTCTAGGGGGGCGGGGAGCTGGAACGTCTAGGTTTAGAATTTCAAATTGAGAATAAATTGTAATTTATAGGATGCTAAATAATAAGTATAACTTGATGCTGGCATGCACCTTAAGAGAAATTGCGCTCAAGTAAGGGTCTTTTAAATTGTGTCAATATTTTAGTATTAATATCAACCTAAAATTGGCCTGGTTAGGTGTTTCATCCTCTAGCCATTCTGCAGTGGCTGTGAGCTGATTGTCAGCTGATGCTTGTCATAATGTGATTTTCTCTTCTTACTTTGATCTTGTAAAATCAATCATCTAGTGGACAGACTATCCACAGTGTTTGTTAAAAATTGTACTTGCACTTAGCCGTTGTGATCCTGGTTGAACTAACGACAGGTTGTTGCTGCGGGTGGAGGGGGAGGGGAGAAAGGGGCCCTTGGGGCGGGGGATAAAACCTAGAAGAGACATTAATTAACCGAAGAATTATTTGGGGAAAGCTTGTGGGGGGCGAGATGGGGCATCGTCCAAAAAATATTCTAAAAATGCCTGAAAATGACCTAAAACAACTACATTGACCAGAAAAGTGGTAGGGGAGGCTTGTTTTTATTATGATTAAATCACGAAGTTATATTCATGATTTTATACTGTCACAAGCAGGATTGAACTTGCGCTGAAAGAAACTCATTTGACATCGCTTTACTCACTTGAATTTTTTCATGCTTTTTGGCCAATTTCAAGCCGAATCAATCGTCAATGCTGGTTTCTATGCGTTTCCTAAAATAGAAAACGCAGGTTTACCAAAGTTTGTGATTGCAATGACGACACGTGTCATTGTTGTCTCGTTTGCCGTGTCATGAACTGCTATGTTTAAATAGATTGAGAAGTTATCAGTTACCCTACTAGCTATCTTAGGCCCAGCAATGTACAATACAAATGGGTCTTGGTGTGCTTTGTTAACTTGCTATAGTGGCTACTTGACCCTCTTTTTATCACCCATCTCCCCTTCCTCATGCTCGTTTGTCTACAAGCATTGCATTTGTGATGTTTCTTTATTCTGGCATGTTGCCAGTCTTCCTGACTATTGACATATTGAAGAAGTGTGCTATATAAATAATTCCCAAGGGAGATCATGCTAACTCAGGCAGAACTCAATATTTGTGCTAAATTTGAGCAGGGATAGAGATAGCAGAAGAGAATATTTGACATTATACAGATTAAGTCATAAAAAAACATGCCCCTAGCGATGTCGCGATAACTTCTCCAATTTTAATATTTTGGCCTAAATTTTTTAGGGTGTGTAGCTGAGATAATTTAACACAAACTCTGCAATTTCCAAAAAGATATTTGCTTCTGTTTAGAAGTTATGATACTTTTTGGAAAAAAGTCAAAAAATCACTCGAACCAAGGCAGTGAAACCTATTTAAAGAGCTACAAGAGCTTGGGCGACCTGATTTCCTTTGTATTATTTGGTGGCCCTGAAAAGGGCCGATTTGCATTAGTTCTCAATCTAAAGCTGGTGTTTGAAGCGATCGCCATCTGCTCTGACACACAGGCCCGAAGCCTCTCTCTGAATGCAAGCACTGCTTTGTCAATTTGATTCTGTAGCAAGTCATCTCAGATCGCTTCCAGTACCACTTTCAGTTCCATCTTGGTCTTTGGCTTGGGTTTGTAAAAAAAAATAATAATAAAATTTAAAAATCACTGAAGCCAAGGCAATGAAGCCTTTTTAAAGAGCTGCAAGCGCTTGCATCTTGGTGGTAGTAGCAAATATTGAAGAGACGACCTGATTTCCTTTCTATTATTTGGTGGCCCTGAAAAGGGCCGATTTGTGTAATGATTGTACTGATCTAAGATTGTCACAACGTTGTGCCCGCCGCCTTCATCTTTCAGCAAGATGGCGCGCTTGCCCATGCCTCCCGCCGAGTACAGGATTGGCTGGATCAGAACTGTCCGGATGTCATCAAGAAAGACGAGTGGTCTCCCAACTCCCCAGATCTAAATCCACTTGATTACCATGTGTGGGGGGGCGATGCTTGATGCTTGACCAGGCACACAGACCTAAGCCAAAGACGGAACTGAAAGTGGTACTGGAAGCGATCTGGGATGACTTGCTGCAGGATCCAAGTGACAAATCAGTGCTTGCATTCAGAGAGAGACTTGGGGTGTGTGTCAGAGCAGATGGCGATCGCTTCAAACACCAGCTTTAGATTGACGACTAACGCAAATCAGCTCTTTTCAGGGCCACCAAATAATACAAAGGAAATCAGGTCGCCCAAGCTCTTGTAGCTCTTTAAGTAGGCTTCATTGCCTTCAAGTTATTTCAAGTGATTTCTTGACTTTTTTAGAAAAAGTATCATAACTTTAGAACAGAAGCGAATATCTTCTTGAAAATTTCTGAGTTTGTGTCAAATTATCTTAGCTACAAACCCTGGAAAAATTTGGAGAAGTTATCATGATATCGCCAGGGGCACGTTTTTTTATGACTCACCCTGTATATATTGTATAGATGCAAAATTTTGAATGAAAGTAAAAATACTGAATTTAAATGTTCAGAAGCTTCGCGTAAAAAAGTTATAAAAATTCATTCATCAGCAAAATAGCGGTAAAAAAGGTTTAAAAGAAATGATTGGATTAAATTTCTTAACTGTGCCAGATTACCTGCCCTTGCTGGCGTCCTTGATGTGAGCCAACGTGAAGGTGGGGCGGCGGGAGGGAATGGGGGTGTTGGGGGTGGGGGAGTGAGTTATAGACCTCTAGTCTGTTTATGGTCTGTATGTCGGTCAGACTCTGTCTCGCTAGACTGCAGATAATCCCGCTTTTATCCATGGAGCTAGGCATTGGATGAATAAGAATTTTGGGGGGGAAGTTAGAGGGGAAGGAAAGCTATTTTTATGATCAGAAGGTAAAACTAAAGGATTGGAATAGTCTTTGGTTGTGCATTCAAGAAGAAAATGTTGTGAAATGCTCAGAACTTTAGAAGCAGAATATTGAGATTGTAGGGGGAACGTTGCTTCCAAAGAGATGTCTCTATTAAACCCGATGGATGGCGGTTAAGCAGTCAATCTTTAACAGCCATGCAGTAGCTAGAGATTAAAGGCTGGCTGGCTTAGTAAACTTGTTTATTCAACGATTGCAGCCCACAATATAGACGACAGCACGCGATCAACGGAACGATAAACCCATTATTGTTTTCATGTCCTTTTTTTGATCGTTTGTCAAGGACACAGTTGCTTAATAACGGTGACCTTTCTTGATATTAGGAATAAGTACTAGTGTTAGTGTCACTGGTCTAATGGCCAGGAGAAGCTGGAGAAGATCTCTCAAATAAGCCAAGAGCAAGAATTAATGATGGTGACCTAAACAGAGCCCAGTTAGCTGTGAGATAGCGTCATACGTTATTTTACTTGCTTCATACATGCATGATACATATATATGGCTTAGTAATCGTTCTAACAGTTTTTATGATGTTTTTATTTTCTTTCCATTGCGCTGTGCATTGATTCTATGTCGGGTGCCATATATTGTGCCCCTTATGGACCTTTGGTTCAAATAATCTTTTTTGTATCTCATGTGCGCTGTATATTTACAGTGCTGTTTATTTTGGATATAGAATTAAATAAAATACATGCTGCTACAGGGTGCGCTGTTACAAGGTGCGCTGTTACCACCTTAAATACCATCCTTGAAAACTTTATTTTGAGCGATTTAAATAGCCTATTTTAAATGAATCTTTAATTTTTTTAAGTAATTTATTCATATTGGAATCAAGCATTTGCCGAAAGTGAAGCCCATTCTCACCGATAAAATTCTACTTATAAAAGTTAAAAACGGTGCAAAAATTTTTTTAGGTTACTAGGTCAGTAGTGTGTATTCTATAAAAGTCCACCCCCTGCTGGCCGGGAAACAAAGAATTGGCTTGCAGCCCAGAGCACCTTGAGGAGTCATAAAAAGCAATTAAAGTAGGGGGAGCGGTTCTGTGCGGGCTCCCTTGCACAGAATCAGATTGTATATAGGCCTAGTCTTTGTGCTACACATGGTTCCTAAACTAAGAAAAGTAAGTCTAGAACCACAATATTAATTAATTCAAATATTTGATATTTTCCAGTGCAGTTTGCCGTGACAATTAACCCTTTCCCCAGCGCGCAGTTTTGCGTGTCACAGGTGTTTGCGTCGCCGCCCGCGTCCATGCCGACGGCGGTTGCGAGGGAGCTGCTGCACGAGGCAGGAGGGCTGCTCGCCGACGTGCTCGTCGACCCTGCCCTGCCGCGACACCTCGTCGCCGGCCTCAAGTTTGTTCTATTACCATATTTGTTTTGTATGTTTATTTTTTATTCAAAATTAGGTTGTTGTTCGGAAAGGACAACAACACCAACGCAGTGTTTATGTGCATGAAAAACCCTAACCTGGCCCTAATTCTAACCCTAACCGTAACCATATTGAGGCTCTAACCCTCAGTTGCTTACCTTAACGGGGCCTTAACCTTAACTGATAGCCCTGCCGAGGCCCAACCCTTATTTTATGAGAAAGCTAACCCACTGCTCAAGGGATTCAGACATGTGGAACGTATGAATGAAGAAAAATGAGCATTGGCATGTAGATGTGTTAATATTGAGGAAAAGTTGGGAAGAGGAGGGGGAAGAAAACATGGAGGCATGCAATGGAGAACGATATGAACTCGTAGAATGATGATATTATTCGTGCATGCCTGTGGCATCATCGATAGTTGTGTGATATGGTTACTGTTTATTTAATTTATATTTTTTGAGTTGTGTATTATTATGTTGCTTCTGCCGTGAGGTGAATAGAGTTCTATATATGAAGGAGCGAGGCATGAACAGAGAGATGGCAAAGAATCGGGAGTTGTGTCTCATCATGGAAAACGTCAGACTTGTGCTAGCACGGAATAATGGACGTAAAACGTAAATGATGATGATGACGATATCATTTATGATTGCTACGTTAGTTGATTGTGAATGATTCCATGTTCAGAGCTGTCGCGGGGCTGCTTCGACCCCTTGCCGATCAAGCGGCAACCCTCACAGGGGCCGGAGGGGGTCGAGCGGGCGCTGCGGGGGGACTGAGGGGGGGTGGGGCGTCAGTGGGGGTGTCGCTGTCGGACTCTGCTCTCCCTGATTGGCCATATGATGCCGACAGACTTGTCTATCCGCCCAGGGTGAGTGGAGGGCTGCATGGACTCGCTCACTCACTCACTTACTCCTCACTCTCTCGCTTGCTTCTCACTCACTCGCTCACTCACTCCTCACTCGCTCGCCCCTCACTCACTCACTATATCGGGTAGTTAAATAAAACATTGGAAAGTTTGATGTAAGTGAAGCGCAGATGAATTAGGTGTTGGTTATGAAGAAATCAAGTAGTCTTCTTAAGTGCGACTGGATTCACCTTGAGGCAGGGAGACTGGGAGAGGTTACGGGTTATAGAGGTCATCAACTTAGTTAGATGGGGACAGAATCATGAGAGTTAATAAGGAATCATGAGGGTTAATCAGGAATCACAGGGGTTAATTGAACAGCGATGATCGAGGGCAAGTCTCAAGAAATTGTCAGATCTTACCTACAAATTTTGCAGTTTGAACAGAATCTCATATGTCAATGGTTATTTTGATTTTTTCAATCATTTTAGGATATCTATTTCATTTAGGTTTGAAGTTAGCGGCGAATTTTTTTAAGGGTTATGTTGATCAAGAGCAGCTGCATGGTGCGGGTGTGAATCTGTTAGAAATCCATCTCTGTTCCGGTTTGTATGAAGACGGTGCACTGGACCAAATAACTGTTTTAATTGGGTCTGACTAAAAATGTACAACATTGCTAATCGAACGCAGTCTTAAGCTATAGTCTTAATGCTTCAAATCAAGCATAATTCTTCAATCCATAGGCCTAACTTTCAACAAAATTTATAATTATCTTTAAGTCTTCCTCTTTCGGGATCTTTCAAATGATAACGCTGCTATTAAAACGTGATATCATCGGCTTACAAGTTTCCTGGGCGTCGAGATCGAGGTTGGTCGAGTTGCCGACTAGCCGACGCAATGAATCTATGATGTTTTTGAGGTTCCGATTGCCACGGTAGTACCAACTAACTATCGTTATTTGGAATAAATGATTACTTTGGTTTAGATCATCTATTGAGTATAGTGGGTGGTGGGTGTATATTTGTGCAACGGTTCAAGACAGGAAGATTAGAGGGAGAGAGGGCTGAGACGTCTCAATTCATCCTGCATGAAAATGTTGAAGCGCATTTAAGGACAAATCGAGCGGAGTAGGGAGTACTATGGAGCAGGATCGGTTTGCATTCATCAACTGATGTGTCCTTTATAGGCAAAGAAAATTAAAGTTATCATGAACGCAAATGGTCATCCCGCAATATGTAACGTTTGTCAGAATTCGGAAATTTGCCTGCATTACTGGGCAAAAGTTCCTCCAAATTAGCATCTCAGGTCATATTTTAAAATAATTTTGAATCGCCTAGCGAGCTTATTTTTTGACAAAAAAGTTATGTAGAACCCGGAAAGCTTGATCGATCGCTCAATTTAACCGTAAATTGAGCGGTGACGTTACGAATATTTAAAGAAATTTTTAAAACTCATTCAAAGTACATGCAAAATCGCTTGCAGAAGTAACATTTTTAGACAGATGCTACTGTCTGGTAAAAATTACACTTTATTTTGATTAATGTCATTAAGCCAAAACTCATCAATGTTCACCGGTGACCATTAGTCTCATGTTGTTTCGCTACATTCTCTAGATTTCTTTTCATATTTAATTTGTTCCCCAAAAATTGGTCCTTGTGCGCATACTCAACTTTCTCTGCAAAGCTTGGGTAATTATTGTTTCTAATGTGTGTTTTGAGTAGTGATTTGAGATATGTATATATTCATATGGATCCTTACCGAATTTGAGATGTTATTAAGACACTGGATCAAATTTGTGAGATAATAGAATTTAGAGGGTCTGACTAATATAGTCCATTGTCGCGCAGCCTCTGCGCCGCAGTCTTCCCCAGTCCCTCGCCCAGTGCCTCTCAGGAGGCTCCCCCTGGACCACCACCACCTCTGCCACCGGCATGCCCTCCCTCGACCCCATCCCGCCCCCCCACCCCTCCCTCGTCCACCGCCCCAGCTCTCTGCGCGACACCCCCTCCCCCTCGGCCGACTCATCCTCAAACTCGGCTCCGTTTCACCGCGCCTGGTCGTCGGGAGGGGCGACGCCGCGGGGGGGCGATGCGGGGGGGCGGGGCGACAGTCCGCGTGCGACGAGGAGGACCTCGTCGTCCGAGCAGCTGGCCGTCGCCGACGCGGCGTGGCAGCCGAGGAGAGCCACGCGGCTTGCCAGTCCGTCGTCTGGCCGCGCGGGGTTTGATGATGACGATGCGGGAGCAGGTTTGTCCGCGGGAGGCGGTGACGACGGGGAAGGGTTAACTGAGAGGGGACTGGGTTTACCAGGGGGCAAGATGGGACTGAAGGGTGGGCGGAAGGAGGCAGGGAGGCGGAAGGGGGAGAAAGGTGGGGATGGTGTGGAGAAAGAGGTGGGGGCTGAGGGCTCAGAGGGGGGGAGGACAGAGCCCCCAGCTATGTTTACACTCAACTCATTAACAGTGAGCAAGGGCCAGTTAAATACTTTGTTTTGATTATATTGTCGTTCTTGTTTTTGGTCTAGCTTATATTTTTTGCCTTTTGCTCAGTTCTTGTTTTCATCATTTAAATTCTTGTCTTGTATAGATAGCTGTGTTGTTCTTGTTGTTGCTTTTCTGTTTGATTTTCCGTGTGTTGTTTTTAGCCTTTGTTCTATAGATTTATTTTTTGTTTTTGACCTGCTGTCTGTTCTTTTGTTGTTGCGACTGCTTTTGCAGAATTCACAGCATTACCAGTATGCATTCAGAGCCAAAGACAACTTCACTGACAGCGTTCTCATCTGCTAGGACTGCTTTCTCATCTTTCTTCTTTTCGTTAAGGCTTCTTTCATTGCCACTCTCTCAATGAAATTCTATTCTCACTTGATCAACTTTTGAACTTGGATTCCATTTCGACTGATTTGTATTAATCACACTTTGGAAAATTGAGAATAGATGTTTGCAGTCCTTCTTTCTCACTTTAATATTTATGGCTTGAGTTCATTAAAACTTTTTTGGACTACTTTTGGATTAAGATACTGATATTGAAACCAGCAATACTTTTTTGCAATTGGTCTTTTTATTATTATTTTAAGATACTGGTAAATTGCAACTATTGTTATTTCTGTTAATAACTAAACTATTTCTAAATGAGACAATTTTTAATAATGCCTCATTGGTTTTGCTGTATTATGGTGACGCGAAATGACGAAAAACGCTTAAAAATAGCGCCATCTCGCTAATGCATTTTAGCTAAAATATCCAACTAGGGGTTAAGAGGGTCGTTAATTCTGTGAGCTGCTAAATATTTGTCGAGGGCTAAAATACCAAAAAGTAGCCTCCTTCAGTCCTGCCTCCTGCCTGTCTGCGCCACATTGACTGTCATGGCGTTCTGTTCTGTTCTGCTCTGAACTGTTCTGAACTAAACTGATCTGTTCTGAACTGACTGTTCTGTTCTGGACTGTTTTGTACTGAACTGTTCTGTTCTGACAGCATGATCTGTTCTGAGTGCATGCTTTGCTGATCTTTTACCTTTCTTTTCTACTAATTTCCAGTCGCTAGGAGGCTCAAAATTCTTCATGTTTTATAAAAATTCTTATCATGTTATATAAAAATTCATATTTTTAAAGAAGCCATGAAACTTCAAAATTTGTATGAAAGTGAATAGTGCTTAATACTTCATTGGTTTTGCAGCACTATAGTGACGCGAAATGGCGAAAAACGCTTCAAAATAGAAAAATACATCTTGCTAATGTATTTTAACTAATATGTCCAACTACGGGTTAAAATGCCATTTCCTTTGAAATGATTTTCTACAATCTATGAACTATTTTCTGTACTTGACATAGTCACGTGAATATCTTATTGTTAATCGTTATACCATGATGAACTTTCACTCTCACATTGGAGCTACTTTCATATTGGAGCTCTCTTCAGACCGTAGCTGCTTTCTCAATGGAACTACTTTAAAATTGGAACTACTTCGTTTAAAGGCGGAACAAGACGTCGATCCGTCTGACGACGAGTCATTCGGTCGTCGTTCGGCACGCCAGCGTTCCTCCTCCTCCCCCGCCCATGTCTGGTTCTCCGACAAGATCGTCACGACAACCGACTCCGCTCCCTTCCCTCCGTCCAATCACGAGGAGGATGGGTCAGAGGGAGAGCGGGAACGAGAGGACGAGGGGGAGGAGTCGACGTATATTGACGACGAGCTGCAGAGGGGGGAGATGTTGAGGGGGGTGGAGCTAGGGCGGTGGGACTACCCCCTGTTTGATCTGGCGGCGCTCGCCCCTGATACCGTCCTCAGTCGAGTAGGTCAGGGGTCAACTAAAGAGGGCAAAGGGAGTTCAAATATAACCTAAATTATTTGATAACTGAAAAAGTTGAAACTCAAAATAATTGACATTTCAGTTTCATCTCAGTTCAAAGTTCATTGTTGTAGTTTTGGTTATCAAATATTTCAGATGCAGTTGTACTGTATCTCGGTTATCAAATATTTCAGATACAGTTGTACTGTATCTGAAATATTTGATAACCGAACTATAACAATGGATTTTGAACTGAGATGAAACTGAAATGTCAATTATTTTGAGTTATGTTACTTTCAGCTCGTCCATCGCACGTTTGTGGAGCTGGGCTTCATTGAGACGTTCTCCATCCCAGTGAGAGAACTCTTCAACTACTTCCATGCTCTCGAGCTCGGCTACAGAGACAAGCCTTGTGCGTATGCCTCTACGGGTGTCTCTTTTTGTATCTGTGTATATCTGTATGCTTTCTATGCATGTACCAGTCAGAGAACTCTTCAACTACTTACTTGCTCTCGAGCCGGCTACAGAGACAAGCCTTGTGCACCTCTATAAATGTTTCTCTTTGAATCCGTGTGCCTCTCTGTATGCCTTTAATACCAGTCAGAAAACTGTTAAACTTTTTCTGTACATTGAAGACGTGTCCTTACAGGGACCAGTCTTGTGTTTAATTTGTATATACCTCTACAGGTGCTAAAAAAGAAGGAACAGTTCTGTGCACAGAGCCGGATTGTATATAAATATAGTCTTTTGGCACTACACACGGTCTCTAGACTACAAAAAGCAAAAAAAAATCTACAGGTGTCTTTCTGTGTATTGTTTATCTCTATGTATGCTTCTTTGTGTGCCTTTTATTCCCTTCAGAGAGCTGTTTGGCTATCTTCATGCCCTCAGATTAGGTTGCAGGGATAAACACTAAGCACACACAAACGCACCGATTTGGTAGCCATGTGCCCTGGTTGGCCATTGGCGTACAGCCATGCACAGTGCACACTGCACACCCGCCCTCCAGCTTACTTTATTTACCGCACGCCATCCTGTCAGCTCATGCTCCTGCTTTTTATATCCTTTATCATGTCATTCGGTATCTTTTCGAGTCGTCTTCAAGATCCCTTCTCATCATTCAAAGTTCATGCATTTTTCTACCCGAACATTGATCAGCATGTGCTTGTGTCTAAGATCTTGAATCTAAGATCACATGTGTGTATGTTTAGAAAACAAGTGTGCCTACACGTATGCTTAGATCACACACGACGTCACATGTCCTATGTGCGCCTAAAAAATACATATGCACTCTTCGCTTATATGATACGAATCAAGGACCTCATTTAAGAAAGAATTTTTGACAAATCTTAGTCCTAGTCTCTATTGTTCAATGGAGATTTATTTGAATGATCTCAGATTAGACACGTATGTTTATCATAATATACGTAGATCACAACCGGGCGCATGCTGCTGACGTCCTGCATGCTGTCTACTACCTCACGACCCAGTCGATCCCTGGTCTCGCTCAGGTCACCCCCCATGAGGACTTCACCCGGCGCAGGTCCAGCCTTGGTAAGCTGCCCCCAAGTGAGCCATGATGCGCGCAGTACTATACAGTGCGTTTAATTAAACTTTTGAATAATAGTAATAGTTTTTGTGGGTTTTGATTCCTTTTTTGCATCTAATGCCATCATCGGGGACCTAGAATGGCAGCGGCTGTTCTAGTGGGAGCGCTGTGTGTGCAGATGTTCTGGGGGGGTCGATGCGGCAGCCTCCTGCCCTGCTTGGGGAGTGGGGGGACGACTGCGGGGTGACAGGGGCAAACTTCCCCCCTCTTGAGCTGATGGCGCTCTACACGGCGGCTGCGATGCACGACTTTGAACATCCGGGGAGGACCAACGCCTTCCTCGTCTCCACACTCAACACCCTCGTGAGCGCTTATTTGATCCCCTGGGTGCTTGTTTGAGCGCTTCGATCTCCTGGTGCTTGTTTGAGCGCTTTGATCCCCTGGGTGCTTGTTTGAGCGCTTTGATCCTCTTGGTGCTTGTTTGAGTGCTTTGATCCCCTCGGTGCTTGCTTGCAGTTAGCAATGTACTACAGCGACTGGTCTTTGCTATACACTACTATACCCCTGCAGACTGTGCTGTACAGCAACTAGTCCATGCTATATGCTGCTATACACTGCTATGCAGGTCATACTATGCAACGACTAGTCCATGCTATACACTGCTATGCAGGCTGCACTATACGACTAGTCCATGCTATACACTGCTATGCAGGCTGCACTATACAACGTAGTCCATGCTATAGACTGCTATGCAGGCTGCACTATACAACTAGTCCATGCTATACACTGCTATGCAGGCTGCACTATACAACGTAGTCCACGCTATACACTGCTATGCAGGCTGCACTATACGACTAGTCCATACTATACACTGCTATGCAGGCTGCACTATGCAACTAGTCCATGCTATACACTGCTATGCAGGCTGTGCTGTACAACGACCGGTCGGTGCTGGAGAGCCACCACTCGGCCGCCGCCTGGCGTCTGCTCCTCTCCTCCCCGCGCTATGAGTGGCTCGTCCACCTCGACACCGCAGAGTTCAAACGATTCCGCTTCCTCACGATAGAGGCGATCCTTGCGACCGACCTCAAGCGACACTTTGAGCTGCTCTCTGAGTTCAACGTGAAGGTCTGTCAGGGGCTGTGTGAGGTTTGTATGTCGATCCTCAGGCTGTTTATGAGGTCATGTCAGGATTCATTATGATTAGTGTATTTTTTTTATTTGTAGCCCCATGCGGGGAGAAAGTGATGTCCCATTGTACCAGCTTATGGTCGCTGGTTGGTGGTTGCACCGTGAACTGGTAGGCATTGTAGGAACACTTTTTTCTGACGTATTTAAACCGCCTTTTCCAAGGGAGCGCAAAGTGACTCAAAATCTTTGCTGCTGCCAGGATTTGAACTCTCGCAATTGACAACTCTCGCACTCGTAATCCGAGGTCCGAGGACTTAGACCACTCTTCCACAATGCTTCGTCTGAGTTCAAAGTTTATTGAGTTCAAAGTTTCAAGGACAGAACTGTACGGTATCCGAAGACACGTTATCAGGGAGCTCACATGCCATGGGAAGGCATGCAGCTTGTGAGCTTGCTAGAAACTCAGACATGGGGGTACATTAAGGTGTCAACTCAGTACTGCTAAGAACGGGTCTCTCTTCCCGGTCATGAGTTTGTACTGGAAGAAAAATTGGCTCGAGGGGTTTGAATTCTCTCAAACCCCCTCGGTTTTGGAAGGCCGTCGTCGTCGGCGACCCCATCCCGGCACTGGACTGTAGGATCCGGATTGCAGTAGCCCGAGACTGATTGTGGGCCAGCCTCTGCTCACATGTAGCCAGCAGAGCTGCTGCCCCTACAAGATCGGTCCACAAATTCAGGGGTGTTAGTGGGGTTACTATTTTGATGCATTCGAAGAGGTGTTTTGATTTTATGATGTTCTTTGATTTTTTAAGGGGGCACTGAGGTGTTGGGTATAGCATAGGATCTATGTTGCGTTTGTAGGTGTAGAGAAGGAAGGATTTTGCGGTCTGGACCTGTGTTAACGTTTGTCTTATTTATGACTTTTGAAGGTTTTTTACGATTTGGAAGACAGAAACTGCTACCGACTAGACGCAATGCGATGATGCTGTTTTGCGCGCTAGTCTGTAACTCTCTGGTTGCGCACTAGTCTGTAACTCTCTGGTTGCGCGCTAGTCTGTAACTCTCTGGTTGCGCACTAGTCTGTAACTCTCTGGTTGCGCGCTGGTCTGTAACTCTCTGGTTGCACGCTAGTCTGTAACTCTCTGGTTGCGCACTAGTCTGTAACTCTTTGGTTGCGCGCTAGTCTGTAACTCTCTGGTTGCGCCGCTGCCTCAGACGACTCAGCTCGACTCGCCGGGCGTGGACTGGGCGGCGGAGGGCGACCGGCTGATGGTAGCTGGCATGCTCATCAAGATGGCTGACATCAACGGGCCGTGCAAGCCGCGCGAGCTGCACGTGCGCTGGACAGACCGCATCTGTGAGGAGTTCTACGAACAGGTGGCGCCACGCACTACTTCCTTTCATAATGAATCAAACAAGATTTTTTATTCTCTTAAATGGCAGAACGCTTTTTTAGCTGTTAGAGCTATTTAATATTATTAGGCATCCAGCATTGATAGGCTAGTTTAGCTTCCTGGAAGGCTACCAGGCCACCAGGTTTAATGCTACCAAAGCATTTAATCTATTTATAGTTGTGTAACCATTTTGTTTAATGTTGTTACTTGCTGCTTTCCGAATAGATTACTTGACTCGATAATGTGCGTGTACTTTTGTCTTATTTCATGTGACAGATTGCATTTTTAAGGGAAACGTAATCATACGGCAAAATTTGCAATATGAATTATGCAGGCCAACTCAGACACAGCATAGCATATAAAAGAACAAAGTTCACGTGCAAAGCAACGAGGTTAAGCAAAAGGGGACTGATCCCCGAAAAGGTAATATCTATGCCTAACCCTAAATTAAACATGTAGAATTTTCAAAGCTTTTTGTCTTAGCCATAGCAACGCACCCTTATAAACAATTTCATTAACAACATATGACAGTGCTTAATGGGCAACTGTAGCTAGGCTAGTAACTATCAATCTGTTCTAAATTATGAATACAGAAATAACAACTTAAATAAACTAGTATGTTAGCTTAGCAAATGCTAATAAACTAATATCAGGATTTTGACGTATTATTGCATTTAAAAGTTATTATCTCACTCACATATTAAGTCATGGATTGTTTTATAAATTCGTTGATTTTATATATGGTGGGTTATAAATAATGGTTGGATAGAGAGCGCTGATGGGTGTGGTTGAAGGGGGACGAGGAGGAGCGGTTGGGGCTCCCCGTGTCCCCCTACATGAGTCGCTCCCAGCCGCAGCTCGCCCGGCTCCAGGAGTCCTTTATCACCCACCTCGTTGCGCCTCTCGCCAACGCGCTCGCGGGCGCCGGGCTGCTTCCAGGGACGCCTCTGGGGGAGGACGGTACGTCAAGGGGGGTCACGGTGTCTGTCTAATGCTCTGAACGGTTTCTATTCCACTCGCAGTTTGCTTTAGTTTTACGCATTTCCGAGAGTTCAGGTCGAGGTTTAGAATCAGATCATAACAAACCATGATGAACTATTCTCTACTCTTTGCCTTTCTCTCTCTCTTCGCGTTTTGTGGCTGCTTTCCCCGCCAAGTCGGGGTAGGCCGTTTGCAGCCACAGGCACGTGCCCTGTTCCCACGAAGGTACATCAGGATGTGAAGGACTTTAAGGGGGGAGGTATGAGTTAAGGAGTTAGATGTCTCGTTTCAGAGTCCAGGGGCCAAACTCTGGTTCCACCTCCCCCAGCCCCGGCATGTTACCCCGCGGCCCTGCACTCCTTCCCAGCCACCAGTTTTAGCACCCCCAAACCCAACATCATCTTGGAGACACTCGGGCATGCCAAGAACACACTGTTATGTCCCTTTATGTTGTTGCGGTGATGTGTTATAATAATTGTTGTTTATTTCTAGCCTATCTCTAACGATAAAACACAAGCTGCGAAAATTAGATTAATGGAATCAAATAGAATGGATGCGATTTAAGGTATAGTACTCGCGGGATGGCAAAATTATATTGTTCTTTTGTGTAAATAATACAATTTAATTTTTACTGGGTTGCCGCCATTGAGGAGAAATTTAAGTTGAAATGCTCTTAAAGACTATTCTATGATCAATTTTTCTATATGCGAGAAAATGAATCTGTTTACTATTGTAATAATAAACATGCTGTAAGAATAATGCACACACACTTGTGGCCGCAATCCCCGCTTACGCAGGAGTAGGCCATTTACAGTCATGGACAGTGGACACCCACCCTCCACTTTACGCTATCTCGCTAACACATTAAACCTATAATGATAATAATGAGTTTAACGTTCGTTTTGTTGTCAAATGACGTCATCAATTAGCAAACGTCTGATCGTGTCATCGGTATCTTATAATGTCATCGGCGAGCAAATTTTAGAGTTTGAATCCAAGTGATATTTTTTGTATTTACGCCTGATTATGACTTGTTTACCGGTGCAGGGGCTAAAGGTCAGATGAACTCGCATCCTCAGACAGGGAAAGGACAATTTGGTGAGGAGGGGCGAAGGGAGAGTGTAGTGGATGGGGGGGAAGGGGGGGAGGAGGAGGGAGTGACCATCTCCTGCCCCATGCTGCTCAACCTTGCAGCCAATCACGCAATGTGGGCCAAGGCCATTGACCAATTGGAAGCAGAGTCCTCGGTATGTAGCTCGCAATTTTATGTCTAGTGCACTGTCATCAGGCAGGTCCCTGGCATCTAATCTCTTCACACTTTATGTTCCTCTGCCATTCTCTTCATGTTTTCGTACGATTTTATTTCCATTAATTTGTCTATCACTCCTATTCTCTTCCTTCCCCTCGTTCTCTTGCACTCCATTCCACCCTCCAGTATTTTTTGCATCGATCCCTCTCCTCTCACTACGTGCTCAATCCAGTTCTTCCTCTACATAATCATATTGACAAGTGTTCCAGAATATTTGTAAATGAGCTGCAGATTTAAAATAATTTATGCATCAATTTGTAGTTTTGCAATGATGCTGGAATTATTTTAAGTGAGGAGACGTACCAATTCGTGAAGATTATAGAGCAAAGTCTATATTTGTAGTAATCTACATTACGGGTATAGGGAGATTTGGATTTCTGATGGCGAAAAGGGTCTTTTTGAGAGTGCGATGTTGAGTCCATGATTTGAATGTAGAATGCATACGCGAGAAAAAGAAAGCACATTCTCTTGGTTAAAAAAAAGTCTCCCCTGTCGTGAGTTTCGTTCGAACAAAAAATTTCTTTTGAACAGAAAGCTGTTACTTTTTTCAAGACCTCAAACGTTTATGGCAATCATGGGGAGACCAAAAAAATCTTGAAAATAATTTCTGCAGTGATTGATGAAGGAGTATGAACAGCGCTGTGTGTGGTTACAGTTGCAGTGCAGAATTTAGCTTATTCTTTGATATAAATCATCCTTGTTAAATTAGATATTAAGTGAATTTAACGTAATTATTAGCTTGTTAATAATTTTTTTATGTTTCTTAATAATTACGCCCAGACTTGTGGCCAGGGCTTGATCTGCCAGTCACCAAAATCGCAAAAAAAAGTATATTTTGAGCAGTTGGCGAAAGTTTTTCCATTTGGCGAAAGCTTCTGGCGAATTATTTTATTGTTCCTTTGTTCTTAGAAGCTCGATATCTGGCACTGTGATCATGAAAAGAGCAATAAATTTCATATATTCCAGTGCACCCAAAGGGAACAAATATGTAACAAATTTGGCGCAAAAGGAACGGCCTGGCCCAAAAAAAGTCTTTTGGCAAATTTTTGGCAAATTTTTTTTGAGACCCAGATCAGGCCCTGCTTATGGCCCATAGCACAAAGTTACCAGCACTATATTTCAATAGAGATTTGGTAGACCGACCATAATTGGATCTAATCAATTAGGGATGCTCGCAATAAGAACCCTGGCTGAGTAGCAATGTGTTTTAGAGGCAGTTCACGAATCAAGGAAGTTTTTGAATGAAAGTTAATGTAATTCTATTTTTGAAAATGATTAATGTGTCAGTATTTGCAATTTGTATATAAATAGATTAAATATGTTTGGAGTTATTTCGTTCTTTTAGTCCGAAGATGACGCGGAGTCTGCTGAAATCCCACCCACCGAACTGCCAATCATCTCTCAGCTTCAGCATGACATGCAGCCAATCAGAGAGGAGGATTCAAATGGCAGCGCAGCGAGCAACCAGTAGGGTGCAGTCTGGCTTGCAGTCTTTGCAATCTGCGAACGATATGAATGTCTCAATTTTAATCAGTCAGTGGTTGATATGGATGCGGGATATTGGCCGAAACAAAGTTTTGGTCTGGAGTGCTATTAGTGCTGTTAGTGCTATTAGTGCTATTAGTGCTATTAGTGCTGGTAGTGCTATTAGTGCTGTTAGTGCTATTAGTGCTGTTCATGCTATTAGTGCGGTTGGTGCTCTTAGTGCTGTTAGTGCTATTAGTGCTGTTGGTGCTATTAGTGCTGTTAGTGCTCTTAGTGCTGTTAGTGCTCGTAGTGCTTTTAGTGCTGTGAGTGCTATTAGTGCTCTTAGTGCTATTAGTGCTGTTGGTGCTATTAGTGCTCTTAGTGCTCTTAGTGCTTTAGTGCTCTTAGTGCTGTTAGTGCTATTAGTGCTCTTAGTCAATGGTAGGTGTAGTTCTATTGTCGTTCTGCGATTGACAGCGAATGAGAACTAAGAATAGAGAGTGACATGGAGACGAGACTTCATCCCCATCCCCATCCTGCAATACATTTTTTGTCCCCATCCGCACCCCATCCCCGCCCCATCCCCGCCCCATCCCCATCCCCGCGGTATGACCAAAGGCTGTCTCCATCCCTACAAAGGCTGTCTACATTCCCTCCCCATCCCAGCAATTATGAGAAAAAGCGTTTTTTGAACAAAATAACTCATAAAATTTAATATATTAGCGTGGCCTTCATTATTAAGATCATAATCAGTGATCAATGGTTCAATCTTTAACTTTGAGTTAGGTCATCCCTCGTGATTATCTATCTTTTAAGTTAACGATCTTGAATATGATTATTGCGGGCAAATGATTTCAAAAGTGATTACCATTATTCAAAACTATTTACTACCGTCTCCATGCTGTCCCCATCATGCCGGTCTCAACTACCGCAGTATTCCTGCAGAATTCACAACTTTTCTCCGCAGCACCGTGGTATTACCGTGGCTACCGCAGTGAATACCGCGGTCGGGAATACCGTGTTGCTCTCAAACTGAGAATCAGCAAATGAATTAAATATTGAAAAAAATATCATCTGCAGAATGGCTTCTACAGGAGTTAAGCTGTGTCTGCTGATTGAAATCCAATGGTATGTTTGGATGAATTTTGACAAGCGATCAGTAATGGTCCTCACAGTCGTAGCCAAGAGCATACAGAAATTAGAGAAAGCTTGTGATGCTGTGCTTAGATATTGAGGTGCTACTGTGACTGGTAATGACAGATTTTATCAGTACCGCTATTGTCCAGTAGTGTGCAAGGTATCCAGGTCATTGACCCGTGGCCATTGAGCCTGTGTTAGCCAATGGTTTAGCTAAGCAAAATATGTGTTCAGCGTTTAAATTTATGTACGACATCAAAGTTAAAACTACAAAAATAAAAAAAGTTAAATATTCCTTTTGCTAATTTATCAAAGAAGTTGTGGCGTGGGCTGCAGAGTAATAGTGCTGTGAACTGTAGTGAGGTGGGTGATGGGGTATGAGTGAAAAGTTTTACTGTTTTTGATTTAATTTTTATGATTTTGGGGCAATTTTTGCTGCTTCGCATGGTTGGTTAAAGCTCCTTATGTCGCTGCTGTCGACCGTTTATATTTTTATCGTGACAGTGTCATTTCTATTTTGCCATTATCATGATGCTGTTGTCGTCGTTTTGCGCTATATCTATGTAAGTGCTATTTTTGATACTTTGTAGTTTTAGTGCTGGTACGAATTTTATCTAGTACTAATTTTATCGAGTACTGATAATGGTTATGATGATTAAAAATGATGATGATGAGATTATACTCGTAAGCTGTACTACTGAAGTAGCAACAGTTACGAAGTTGTGAATCAGTGATCAATCAGCCTGTGTGATTGGGCCCTTTAATTTGACTACAGATCCTAGTGTCATGTCAACTACTTTCGAAGCTTGAGCCAGTACAAGTAACTTACTAAAATGTCTGGCCATATAAGGATGGGAGGTGTGGGATTGGTAGAGTGGATTCTATAGACATACCTCAACTCCTACCTTGACTCCTACCTTGACCTAGAAAGACAATTTAACAGCAGCCCATAACTGTCATTCAAAAAAGCTTTTTGCTTAGTCCATTTTAATTTATATACCACATCGTTAAATTAACATGACGTCATAGATTTCAAGGAAAATGATTTTCTGTTTTCACTGATTTTAAATTATAGTGATTTCTTGCGAAAATAAATTTGTGCCTTTAAAATTTTCAAATAAATTTAGAGTTTTTTCGAACGGTAGTTATGGACTGCTGTCAAATTGTCTTTCTAGGTCAAGGTACGAGTCGAGGTAGAAGTTGAGGAACGTCTATAGAATCCACTCGTAGTGTCTGAATTTTCCATGCTAGTTTGAAAGTATCATGTCTGCGCATCAATCATTTTTTACGCGAGCACCATAAAGTATCCAGCAACATGGAACATACATTTTAAAACTCGCCTAATAACTTTTAGGCTGACCTACGTCAGGCCCGATTATTTGGTCATTTAGATCATGACAAATTGCTATTTTAGAAAACGCCGATCACCGTGAAAAAAGGTCAACGAATATGTACACTACAACACCTGAAATAAAAGCCTTGTTGTTGTTTAGCTGGACAACAAGCTATGAAGCGTAGCATTTTTGAAGTGAACATATTTTTATGTGTGCTCTTTAAACTTTAACTGTGATGAGGAGCGTTGCTATGTCAGCTTGATCGACAAATATACATTTTTGCTGATTAAAAAAAATTGACAGATGATCTTGTTCTCTGATATACATAAATGATCAGTGGTTGTGCAGTTTTTAATTGAATGCATTTCATGTGAGCATTTGAAAATAGCCTCAAAGTAGCTGCATTGCTTAGCAGTAGGCTAGAAAGAAGAAGAAATTAGTGAAAGTATCTCCGACGATAAATGCTCATAAGAGTTTGATTTTGATTGAAATCATGTGACCAATTGTGTCCGCTAACTATGTGATGTTGTTCTGTTATCTCTCCTGTGCTCTGTCTGTGTTGAGTGATTCGAGTCTTGTTGTGATGCCACAGAGATTAAACTTAACAAGGCACATATAGGCTGAAGAATTATAGTTAAATAAGAGCGAAGAGGAGCAAGAAATGTTTCATAATCAAATACACGCTTTTACTGCAAGAAACAGAGATTTATTTTTTAAATCCTTATAAATTTAAGAGGTGGCATCATGGCATGATTGATAAATTGGCGGAGATGGCTAGGCGTTATAAGCCAGAGCAACACTGAGTTCAAACAATGTGTTGGACATGATTAACACTATTTATATCATTAAGATAACTTTTTATGTTGTTCCAAGTTTTTAACATATTTTTTTAACCTCTGCCTTGTTTTTCGTGAATTCGAATATTTCCAATTTAAAAACCACTCAAAACGTGCGCGAATCGAGACTTAGACTATCGAGACTATTATGTTCCAGGTTTTCTAGTATGAAGCGATTTCAATAAAGATATTCTGGAGCGACACTTCATTAATAAATGTTGAGCAACTTGGCAACGTTTTGTGTTTAGAGATACTCTGTTAGAGTTTACTGTTACAACTCTGCATTTCTCAGTTATTGTATAGGCTTGAATTATTTTTGCTGCAGCGAATATGTACTTGTCATGCTTTTCAGCAATGTTGTTGCATGAATCGCATTTTACTCTTAAATGCATCGAATATGTAACACTTGCGAACGTGTCATAATGTGAAAGCGGCATAATTCACATCGATGTCATGCTGAAACACTGTTTGTTAAAAATTTGTGATGATTTGTGATGATGGCATCTGAGTAGTTTTGAAAGTAGGGAAGTAGAATATAGAAAAATTGAATTGCATTCTTGAAACTGGTAGTATAGTGAAAAATTGCTTTATAAAATCTTTTCTTGATCCTGAAATTAACTTGCTTCAACTACAACCAAATCTGGGAGTCATGATTCCTTAGTATTCCACATGTTATAATCTTTTTCTTTTTAGCATCTCTGCTACAATATCAATTCTGTAATGATGAAAATTAAAAGCACACAATTTAATGTATTTTTAAGAAGAGTGACCGAGGATGAGCGAGTGAGGCAGAATGTGTTATAGTTTACATGCTTTTTCTAAAAGTTTGGCCTATGATTCTTTCGTTTGCTTCAGCCCCCCCTCTCACCGCTCCCCCTCACCTGTTGCCAATGTTGCAAGTTTTTAATGGCAAGTGACTCGGAGTGATTGAAAAAAATTTAGAAATGGCAGGAATTTGTTTTTGGACAGGGTAATGTTTGCACTGACTAATGGTATCTTTACCTCGTGAACCTCAATTAGTCCATGTTTCCTTCCATTGGATTGTTATAACATTGCGCCCATCCCCGTACTCTAAGCCACAGGAACGACCTGTTGGTTTGCCACTATGTTGGCAGTTGAGTTGGCGCGATGAAATACAAAAAATATAAACGTCTTGTGGTACCCTTTTAGGACACTATTCCTCTTGTTCACATGGATCAAGTTTTCTTTATCGTTGGATTACCTGCTAAGTGACGTCATGCTATATTCATAGGCACAAACATGAAATTTTCCCTTGCATGTCATTCGAGCAAATTTTGCGAATCAAAAAAACTCACAAAAATAACATGCGCCAAATAAAGCTGCAGAAGTGATTTATAATGGACAATCTTCAACAAAGCGAAAATGAAGTGTATCAAAATTTGTGTGAAGCAAAACCACAAAAATAACATGCAGCAATAATTTCGCAATAATAACGTGAAATTTTTGTTGCATGTTATTTTTGCGGTTTTGACTTGGAGAAATTTTGTTGCATTTAATTTTTGCATTTTTTGAGGACTGCCCACTATAGAAGAATTATGCAGCATTATTTTTGCGCATGTCATTTTTGCGATTTTGGTAGATTCACGAAATTCGCAAAAATGATATGCACGCAATGCGAAAATTTCATGTTTTACAGTGTGCCTTTTTTATGAGCAGAAAATCAGGCGATTGAGAAACCTTCTAAGTTTAATACAGTGATGCTTGCTGGAATAAGTGTGTCATTTATTATCTCCAATGATGGAGTCTACTGTTTCAAGTGTATTGTATGAAAATATTTTTTCTAAAAATTTTGGCTCATTTGCAGTGATATGAGTTTGAATTTGGTAGGCCTAACTTCTTACAGACATCATATGTATCAGTGGCAATGCATAGTACCCTATGCTGCCTAAGTGTAAAAATTACAATTTTCGCAACTGTACGGATATAGGATTCAAAATATTTTTGAACATTTTCAGAGTGGTCGATATTTGAATTGCGATGTTTTTCAATGAGCCTGTTGTTTCCTTTGTGTTCCAATCATCGAAGCAGGTTGCTGCTTTGAATGATATCCACTCAGTTAATCCTACTCTCATCAAGTAGCATAATTGTATTCATAAGATAAATTGTATTCATGTTTTCATCGAGTAGTGTTATTGAAGTTATCATTTTCATTGCATTGTTTTGCGCTGCAAGTTGTTTCCCGTATCCCATATATTCGTAGATCTTGATATTTGTAAATGATATTTAAAGTGTGCTAACTTGTGTCCGTTTAACTCTATATGTCTTTATAATAATGGTGTGAATTTTTCTGCTCAGTGTGATTGTTAGTTGCGTCTTTAACGTGTGACAAATGTTCAGATTCTTCATAAGGGGATTTGTTGCACAAACTTTGAGATGATAGTCTGCATTTTTGGCTTTTAAGCGTATAACTGATTGGATGTTTAAGAAATGGTACATTTCTATCCTGTGGCATTGTGTGTCTGTGTGATTTGCAGTGCTCATCACGTTGGTGATTAAACTTCTCTATTACAGTGGTTATGTTTCAATTTCTTTACTATTCGACTTTATGCGTATTTATAAGAAGTTAACAACGCAATAAAATCACCTGTAAAATACCATAGAAATCGGACAGAGCAAGTAAACATAGAACTCTGCCTAGGACTGAACATCGATAAACAGCAACCAATCATAGTCTATGTAATCTGTTTGTTAGGGTGCTCTAAATAATTGCTCTAAATAGTTCCAAGTGTACCTTTGTGGGATCAGGGCTCTAACGGGCGCGTGTCTGTGGTTTAAAGCGTCCAACCTGTGCTAGCGTGGAAACATGGAGTAGAAAACGAAAATGATGATGGAATGATGATATTAGCAATGAAAGTGGTAGCGAAGATGAGAGGAGTGACTGCGAAGAAAAAACGGATTCGGATGACTAGTACTCATCTAAAGTGTACATTAACGGCATAACTTATTATTCTGAAGCTGTCCATTCTGGTTGATACATTGTAAAACCCTAAAGTAAAGTGGATGTTGATGTACAAATCATGTTTCAATGCATTCCAGCACACGCACTTCGTTCAGTCTTTTCCAGTAGTTGTGTGACCGCGGAGAGCGAAAAATGGCCTGTTACCAGCCGCAATCATTGATCTTTTTAACCTCTGCGATGACCTCTGTGCAGTTACTGGTAGTTTTACTGTCAATAACTCAACAGTACATGAACAGAGCTGTTATTTGAGCCTAATATGAAGGCTCTTGGACGATTTTGAAAAAAGTTGTGCTCCGAGCTGAAAATCGGCGTCCATCTTGGATTTGAAGGTCATAAATAATTCCAATCATCAAAAACTAACTAAACTAACCTCCTTTTTTCGTGTAATCTGTTAATGTCCATGTTTTCACACAGGTTTACACGTTTTCGCCCGCCATGATCAGAACTGCTGAAGCTGGGTTTTTACGGTCGGATGCCCTTCCTGACGCCAACCAAATCAATAATTATCTGGCACGGGGTTAGCAGCTAGCGACACTTGTGTGTTTAACAGCCTCGCTGAAGGGCCGGTAACGCATGGTTTCATGGTTGCCGGCGTGGGGACTTGAACCCATCTCTTCTGGACTTGAAGTCCAACGCCTTAACCACTACACCACAGCGCCTCGCTGTGGTCGCTCGCTCCAATCATCAAAACAACATCACAAATGAATTCTTTGACCCCTAAAACCCTAATAACCATATTGTATGAAAAATTGCAGGGCCAAACCATTGCAAAGATAATTTTCAACATGGCCAATGGCGCCCAGTTAAATTTGGGGTTAGGGTTTTGGGGTTCTCACGGAGTTAGCCCACACTTTCTCAAAATGCATGGGGGATAAATTTTTGACTTAGCCTTCTTAGAAGACAAATCCACTGAGAAACGAACCTTTGCTCTCAATGGTCACGGAAGTTCAGAAAATGACCAAACTAATCCAGGATATTCTGAATTTTTAGCCATACATTTTTTCTAGTATTTTATTTTTTGTAATTGTTTCATATATCATAGAGTACAACATAAGGAATAAATAGGAAAAAAAATTTAGCAAGATAACAATTTATTTAATGGGTCAAACTCTGACTACCAGGATAAAACTAATGAGAATAAGCATAATAACATTGGACTACACAACACAAAATTTGAACTTTAGATAGACCTCTTAAATCAATGAAGAATTGGAAAAAAAATTGGCAGGATAACTATCGTGGCTGAATGGAACATTTTAAGACTGAGGACAGTGTGATAGATGAATTTTCGGCCATTTGATGCGCCCTAATGGACGTAGTCCGGGCTACAGTCCCAGGTGCAAAATTAGAAGAATATCATTGGCTCTCAAACGGTTGGCTACTATATTCAGATAGAGTCAATTGTTAATAGTATACAGAAAAACCACAATTTCACAAATCATAAAAGTGATTAACTAAAGTCAGATGGGACGAGTTGTGTTTCCTTTTCCCTGCGTCATTTAACTGTGAGGCAGCCCGAAAGTAAAGCGTAATTAAATTTGTCGGATTAAAAGTTGAGTTTTGAGCTTATATTAATAGGCCTATAAAATAACTAATGCGTATCTACGTGTAAAGTTAAAAAGTTTTGATTTCAATCCAGACAAGAAGTGCTACTGTGCTTTCATACGAGTAATAGCATGAGATGTTATATATACCGGTACATAAACTTCAGCAATCAGCATGCTTATATCATCATCCTGCATGAAGTAACTTCTCCCTCAATCTGCAACAGTTCTTATAGACTTCTTGTCGATTATGATATCATACCGTTTTCATATAATCGGCCTTACCGAAAATGTTCTTTCTTGCATTTATTCTTCAGCGGTGAAACATTGACAACGGTGGGCATGACTTTATGTTTCAGTATATGGATGCGTAGACACGCACGCATCCGCCCATGAATGGAACAAGTTTCTTCTTTCTTGCTGCTTTCTTATTCTTCAAAGGTACAGCGACCCACGAGGTTCATTGTACTGCCAAATGATGATATGATACAGTTTTGTGTCGCTGAAGTCAGCTGTACGGCGCCCAGGGAGCAACCCCAGGGAGCAACCCCAGTCAGTTCTCAAGGTTAGCCCTGCGTCGCCGAACTGCATCAACTACTCATTTACCGACCCCGGAGGGATGGAGGGCTGAGATTGGCCCTTGGCCGTTTTACGTCCCTGAGCATTTTTCGTGCACCTTTGAGTACACGTTGCCTCCCACCGCTATGAGGCTCTACAATAGGGCTTGACTCCGGCTTTTAAAAATACACCCCTGGCCTACTGGGGAAATATGGAACAAACAATACTGTGAAATATGAAATTTGGCTGCAGATTATTTTTGCGGTTTTGCTTCTCAGAAATTTGGTGGCACTTAATTTTAGCGTTTTTGAGGACTGTCCATTGCAAATAGCTTCAGCTGCTTTATTTTCGCACATGTAATCTTCAGAGTTTTACAAAATCGCGAATTTCGGCAAAATTGCATGCCCGCAAAAATTTCATGTTTTACGGTATTTTCTCCAGTGACATGTAAGCCAAATGACGCCAGGCGTCCCTTATCGATGGCTTGGCGTCCGCATTGGCGTCCCCAATAACTGGTCATAGTTGAGAATGACACTTAATCGAAATTGGGTATATGTTTAGGATAGAGAATTGGCGAATGAGTGTCAATGAACATTAAAAATAGTAAACAAACAGTGAATTCTGTCAGCACCCCCCCCCCTCAGGAGTTTCAAACGAGAGATAAAAAGATAAAAAGACAGTGGTGTCCCCAAAGAAATGGTGGCGTCTCGCTGCGTCCCCAATCAAAAATTTCTGCAGCCACGCCTGATTTTCTCCCGTTAGGCGTGTCGCAGAAATAGTCGTTGGAGGTCGGCGCGAAAGTTCTGGTTCATGAAGGAGTAGATGACGGGATTGGCGACGTTGTTGGCGAAGTAGAGATAGAAGACGACGATGTAGTTGGGCACAAACTCGAGGACCATGAGAAACGCGGGAAGGAACGTCACGACGAACACGACCGTCACCACAAACAACATGGCTGCCGTCTTGAGGTTGGCGAGCATCATACTCTCAGATAGTCTGCTGCCCTGCTCAGTGCACACAATGAATAAGTATAGCTATCTGCTGCCCTGCACAGTGCACAATGAATACTGTAAAACATGAAATTTTTGCTGCATGTTTTTTTTACTATTTTTTCTCTCAGAAATTTTGCTGCACTTAATTTTCGCGCCTTTGAAGACTTCCCAAATGTTTTAATTGCTTCTGCAGCTTTATACTTGCTGCATGTAATTTTTGCGAGTTAACCTGATTCGCTAAATTCCTGAAAATTACATGCACATGAATACCTTTACAGTAGTTATATTGCTGATACGTGACTTGAGTTGTTAATGTGCAATGGATGGAAAAATTAATGAAATAAATTAAAATAATATTAAATCATTAATATTAATTAATGATATTAATTTAAGCTTTAGCAAAAAATAATTACATTTTAATTTATTATATATTGCGTTATTATTACTTAGCAATTTAGAATTTAATTAGATGCCCTGCATTAATACTAGCTTGTCTTGATCCAACTGCCTAACATGAACAGACTGTTGTTCAATAAATGTTCAAACATCCTATTTATCATAATGTCCTTTTTGAATCGTTAAAATTAAATGCTCGCAATACCCTTAACTTGTGGAAGCTCTCTAACATGATTTAGAATAAATAAATAAATATGTACTTAAAATATAGGCTATAGAGCAACAATTTGAACACTGTGATTTGAAGTTCAATAAAAATTTGAATCTGCCGTAAGAAGGAATATCTTTCAGTATTGAGTTCAGCCAATAGGAGCTCCCCATTGTTTGAATGATATGCACCATTATCAATCCCGGGGCCTTGATCTTACAGTTTTATTACAAACGGTCCCAAAGTAACTTATGAGGAATTGAGTACATAATGATGATATGAAACGTAAAACACACAAAAATCACATAAATTGGCTATCATTTTCATAGCTTAACAGAAAAATACCACCATTACTACAGACCTCAGGAAGCGGCGATCACGTTTACACGTCCTTTTTCGCATTTTTATCGATTTCTTGCATAAAATCGCATATTTTACCATTTCTGAGCGTGTTTCTATATAAAATGTCATATTTGTGACCAAAAACTTCATTTAAATCAGCTTACTTTGAATTATCAGTAAGGCCCCTAGAGAAACCCAATCGCATTTTTTGCGTAATTTTTCACCGATTTTTGGTTTTATTTAAATTTTCAGTATATTTAGCGTCTTTTCCAATTTTTCGCTTAAAATCCCGTTTTTTCCTCAACTTTGCCGCAACTTTTTCAATAATCTGTCACAACTTCCTGAGGTCTCTAAGCATTACAAGTAGTTGCGACTCACCTTTCGAGGGCGCATTGCCCCTCGCAGACTCCTGGTCAAAATCGACCCTCCCATCTCCACCACCGCCTCTCCCCTTGCCTCCCCATTATCCCCCACCAAGGTACTCTCCCCCCTCCCCCCCTCATCCCCCCCCGCCACGAGAAAGTAGCGCCCCCTGTCACTGCCCCTGCGCGCTGAGACGCCGGTAGTAGTGTCGACCTCATTCGCTAGATGGCTGTGGTGCGAGCAGGCCGCTACTGCGGCAGCTGCGCGCACGGCCTGTGATTGGACGAGAGCGAGACTGCGACTCTTGGCGCGCTGGCGCAGCCCGCGTCGGCGCAGCACTGACCTGCGGCCGGGTCAGGACAGATCTTAAATATTGGTCAGGGCAGATCTTAAATGTAGGTCAGGGCAGATCTTAAATATGGGTCAGGGCAGATCTTAAATATGGATCCTCCTTAAAGACGTGTTTGCACTACATCTCACCGGAAGATCTTCTCACGATTCGCCCACAATCTGCTCGCACGATGCTGCCTTTGTCTCAACATGGTCTCCCCGTTTTGCACGTCGTGGTTTCTCCATATTTTGCTATACTAGTAGGCGCTGGGTTTCTATTTTTAGTAACGGGGAAAAAATTCACCAAGAAAATAGTATTCTGATTATAATGGAATACGACACTGTAAAAGACAAGGAAACATATCATATGAAGATTTTTATGTCAATTCAAGCTAAGGTCATGTTAAAAACAGTGGGCAAGCGCATGCCAGTAAACAGTAAATTAGCCTGTTTTGACAACTGCAGCCCACAGCTGATAAATGACGTATGTGCATACCTTGTGTTTGGGTCACCAAGTTCTCAAGTAACGGGGCAAAATGATACGTTTGCCCCGGTACTCTAGAAAGTACCAGGGCACTCGTCCCGCTGCCCCTGTGAAGTCGGCGCCTATGATAGTCTGCACAAGATAATTGATTGGCTTTTACGCTTTCAATAATCCCCCAGGGCCCCCAGCGCTCACCTGTAGATAAGGACGTAGAGTACCACTACGACCGCCAGACAGGCGGGGTACATGGCCGCGAACAACTTCTGGTAGTAGAACTGGAAGGTGGTGCTGATGATGAGGTCGTTCTGGTGACACTTGCCCGAGTTGTGCACCGCCTCCCCCCACTCGCTCAGCAGCGGGAGCGCGCGGGACACCGGCGGGGGAAGAGTCACGTGACGCGTTGCCATGACAACGTGAAGGATGGCGGTGTCACGGACGTCGGTCGTGACAGGCCTGAAGAAACGTTTTCAAAAGTTCTACCTGGAAGACTTAAAAAGAGGAGTGGGCTGAGTTTTATTGACGAAATGTTGACGCTAAGAGCCTAAGACTAACGCAGACCTAGACTACGGTACGCTTGAAGCTTCCTCCGTTTCTGAGATCAAATTTGAGAGAACAAAATCCATGTCTAGACTAACTTAAATAGCATTTAATATTGTAATTAGTGCAACTGCAAACAGCACTTATAATAAAATTAGCATACCAAGTTAATATCTATCAGAATTAATATAGAAATTTCACACACAGTCAGGCTTCGTATGTGATTATTTAAAAATATGAAGGGATTTGAAAACCTAGAAAGGGGGGTTGAAAGTGAAAACAGCTTGATATAGGGTTGAAAATCCTCAAAACTCGACCCCCCGGGAGCATTTTGTCTTTGCAGTGGAGGAGTTGACAATTGATGTAGAAGGAGTGAATTCCCTCAACCCTCCGGTCGATGTGAGCCCTGGATGTACATTGTATGTCTATGCATATATACAGGGTGCGTAAAAAAAAAACCCCCTAGCGAATTCGCGATAACTCGGCCAAAAGTAAATATATTTTCTTGAAATTTTCAGGGATTGCAGCTAAGATAATTTGACACAAGTTCTGAAAATTTCACTTGGAAATCTGCTTGTATGCAAAAGTTATGAAAC
>JAQIWG010000072.1:0-50837 GCA_034695025.1 Chamaedrilus cognettii | reverse complement strand
CAACAGCAAACTGTAAAAGCAATCAAAGATGGGCAAGATGTTAATGCAACAGCTGTGAGTAATGCCTTGTTGCCTTTAACAAAAGAATTACAGAGAAGAAATGAGCAAGTAGATATGTTAGCAGAGCAACCACTCTATCAACAGAATTACCAGCTCAGAATTACGCAGGAATAGGCCCCATATCACCGAAATTCATCCAAGTTTACTTAGATGCGGGGTTAAATAAAACTGATAAGAAAATCTAGAAGATATGGAATGTGAATTACCGAGTGTAGTTGTCAAGAATAAAGAAATTCAAGAAACGCTGGAAAAAATTATGACAGAAAACAGAATTATAGGTCAAAAACTAGGTAATGGAGCGGAGGTCAAAGACTTGGAGAAAAGAAAAAAAAAATATATCAATCACAAAAGCAAACTCTTGAATCTTATAGGCATACAGGGATTAGACGGTGCAAAACAGTTCGTAAGTACTCCCAAAAAGACGGGCAAAGGTTTTTAAAAAAGTTCAAACCGATGTAATTCATTATCAGACTGTGGAGGATCTTTATAATACACTCAGTCAACTATGTAGTGCTAAACAAGCTGGTAACAATGGCTTAGATAACAATATAAATTCAATACTTGACGAACTATTAAGAATAAAAGAAATGAATAAAGATCAGTATAATATTTTACATAGAAATATATTCTAGAATATACAATGACGATGACCTTTATTTTGAGCGCCCAAACATCAGATTTTACAACATGTCATAATTCCATATCATTAAATCCAAATATAGAATATGAAGCCGCCATATTATCTCTAGATGTTTATAATTCTATTCCAAACATTACAGAAGAAAAAAGCAATATGCTGTGGTATGCAAGACACATTCCAAATGACCTTCACATCTCTTATCATCTAATAATATCATAATTATCATTACAATAATCTAATAATAATAAAAATACCTAATTATATCTAATAATATCAAACATCCATAAATAGAGTTAATCAATAATCAACAGAGGTTGACATGTAGGTCATACATGTAGGTCAAACTGGTCATTACGTAAATAGACTTCTGATATCGTGTTCAATACGTCCATCTCTTAAAAAATTTGCTCCAACGGACAGAAGAAAACACAATCTGCTGCTTGTGGCCCAAGTGTCTTTGAGATGCCGGGTCAGAGGATGCTAAGATGAGAGAGTGGTAGAAGGGAGAGAGGTGTAAACTGCCCTAGAACGAGTTGGGCCTAGGCTATTGGGTCCCTATCCTCAGACTCAGAAACGATATATCATCATCTCTAGTTAAGTGTCAGCTTAATCACTTCCTCCCCATGATGACCCATTAGCTCTGAATCTACCTTCGAGGGGTCATCATCACTTGAAAATCACTTGCCCTATAGGGCAAGTGATGATTTCACACTGGTTGTAATTTTACTATATAAAGTATGTGCAACACATAGCCCAAGCAACGAACAGACCTACAAATGGATAATTGCCTACTAGTATAGCTCTGAAGACAGTGGAAGAGATGCCTTCTGCAACCTTGAACTCGCCACGCTCATTTGGTCTAGTAAAGTTGTTGTCCAAAGATGAGGAGAACATTCTAGATATACAATACAAAAGAAATAGATTAAATATACATTGTGAACACAATTTTGTTATCATTGTTTACAAATACTAGTACATTGTATAATGTAGATTGTTCAATGCACAGTACTGGTGCCAGGTTGTTGTAAAACAAATATTTGTAAAATAAAATAATATTAAAAAAATAAGTTTAAAATAGGGCAGTAAATTAGTTTTTATTACTAGAAAAATAAAAATAATAATTTCATTATATTACGCAACCAAATGGTCTGATAACTGTCAATTATAAACACAGCTACCATTACAAGGGTACTGGAAAGCGATTTACTACAGCTCTTTTCCAACGCTTCAATTATCCTGCATTGTGGTAATTTTTTACATTGCAGCACGATTCATCGTTTAATTTTCAAATCTCAAAGGCAACTAATTCACACGTGTCCCATTGACTCAAACAACTGCACTTTAACAGCCAAAAAATATAAAAGTCAAAACCTCCAAAAAATTGAATGCTTTAAAGCCAAAACCTAAAAATGTTAACAGAATTCAGGAATAAATTAAAACACCGAAGATATTTAGGTTTCAAAACGACCCTTCGCCTACATAGCGATCACTGAAACTCGTGTTTGTGCCCCATCGAGGAGATGGGGCACAAACACGAGTTTCAGTATCCTAAACCTCACCACTAATTGATGTAAGATTTGGCACAGGTAATTAAACAAGCGTTCCCCAGGTTTGGGCCAAAAAAATTTGACTTTCTACACACAAAAGGAGTAGAATAAAAAACAAACATTTCACTGTTAAGCTACCATTCAGGTCCGCGTGATTGTACGCGTCAATAACTGCATTTGCTACTATTCAGGCATTTGGTCTGAGTTCAGACTTACTCGTCAACAACTGCATTCGCTAGAGGGCTGCAAACCATCTGCTTACATTCCTCAAAACACTTAAAAATCGCTCGGGATAGGCGGTGACTAAAACCAGTTTGACTCAATTCTTTCATAGCAACTATTAACACCACAGCCAGGCAGTCCGCTTTAAGCAGCTGTAGAATGATCACCGATGATATCAACACAAACTACTCAGTGCGTCGGATGCGTTGAGGCATGGGCGGAGGGGCCGTGTTAGTTATCAGAAAACTTATCACATATTGCATTTCAACTTCTTCAAAGTCCCCGCCAAACAAACCCTCAAGAAGTTTATTAAATACCTTCCTTCCCCTCGTCTGATCCATTTTTGTATGTATACGCCTTTACTCATCTACCTCATAATCTATACATTTCCGCAGCCAATCATCCAGTTCCTTTCTCAAAACATGCTCCAGCCATCTCACTCGGTTTCTTCCTATCACCTCCCCCAGTGCCTCCAACCCCATTCTAGCTCTCAGATCGGCACTATACTTTTTGTCTTTCAATGGCACACCGCTCATCCACCTCATCATTCTCATCTCTGTCCAGCGTCCACTCAAATCGGGCCCCTTCATGGGTCTTCGTTGCCCATTAGCAAATATCACTGCGCTTCTTACACACGCTTCATATACCATTCCTTTCAGTTCCAGCGATTTCCAGTTTCGCTGGAAATCACCAGTTTCAGTTTCCAGCTAGAATTGGTGAAAGCTCTCAGATCTTTCCCCACACGCATCTCGTTTTCATCACCGAAGCAGATTCTACACATCCATTGGCGGCAATCATATCACTAGGATAAAAATAATCCTACTCTTTCAAATGTCTTCTCCCCTACTTTCACTTCTTTGGCACCCATCCGGACTACTTGACCTGATATACACGTTCTACACACAAACGCTGTCTTCAAATTGATCAATCTACCTCTGATGCCATTCCATAAATGGCGTATCCAACAAAGGAATTTTGTGCATCTAACTGCATTTGCACGAACACCCTTTCAACAGACACCACGTGGCCACTTTCTACATTTCTCCACCGTTCTCTCTCCACGTGGTGGTGGGGTTCTAGTTCAAAGACCACGTGTACTAACAAAGAACATTACAGTCTGGTTCAGTGGGCACCTAGGCTTCGGCTTTGGCATGCAAAGAACTGCTTCCCCTTCTTTAGTTGCCTTTTACAACTCGCCTGGGTAGCTCTGGGCTGCAAGCCAATTCTTTGTTCCCTGGCTTGCAGGGCGTTTGTAATGTCCGCATCCACCCATTAATCATAACTTTGCTTTTGCACATTAACCCTCATTCCTTTCGCCTTTATACACTCTTTCCGCATACAAATTTTATCCTTCAATTCTTCTTCGCCCCTTGCAATCAACACTAAATTATCTGCATACAGTACATGGCAACCCAGATCTTATCTCACAGGTAATCACTTACATCACAGCCATGAACAACAGCAGGCTCAATACTCGAACCCTGATGCAGTCTAACCTTCACCTCAAACCGGTCACTTAGTCCATCATGTGTTTTCACTGATATTTTACGTCAATATACATTGCCATTACTGCCCTGGCTAGCCACTAGGCAACCCCCAACTTTCTCAGCGCCCACCTTACAACCTCTCTTGGCACTCTATCAAAAGACAATGCGAAATAAAACTTCACTGGTTTAGCCTTATGTTTTTCTTCCACTTTCCTCACTACAAAAATCCCATCAACTGTTACCTTTTCAGGCATAAATCCTAACTACAGATTATCATTTTGTTTTCTTCTTCTTTTCTCAAGCACTTGCTCTAGTATCTTTATACCATGTTCCAGCATTTTGATGGCTCCGTATTCTGTAACTACCACACTGCGTCGCATCACCCTTTCGCTTACAGATTGGAACTAGAGAGAAAAATCTATACGATACCGTATGTAAAAAATCTGTATGTAAAACAGCAATATCTATAACGAAGACTATGTTATATGCAAAGATATTCATATATCTGATCATATATTCATATATATGAGCAGGCTAAACGTATTGCACCAAGTTTGGAGTGCTATAACTTTGTTACTTTCCAAATAATTAGCTGCCAAAGATGTCAAATCAAGCTTATTGGCTACAAGGCTGCCTAATTTCAAATTTATAGCTTGCACTTTCTCTCACGGACATCCAGCATTCGTTTTTAGCAGCGCATATGGAATGCCTGGAAACAGTTCATATCCGCTTCATTTGTGGTCCAGGTTTCAGATCCATAGAGCAAGATGGGCACGATGAGGGTCATATATAGCGTAGCTTTGTTGCCAGGGACAGATGAGGTTGATGCCATAGGTTCTCCAGATTATTCAAGTTCCCCGCCGCCATCCCAACCCTGCACAGCTGTTCCGATCTTGAGGCATCTGTGAAACTATCGAGCCGCCTGGAAAAACAAAACTCTAGACGCCCTCAACAGTCTGGTCATTGATCGATAGATCGGGTGCGGCCGGACCTGCTTCGATATTGTGAACCTTGGTTTTAGTCCATGACATATACAGACAGAGCTCCAAGCTTGCAGCCCCAACTTTTTTCAACGTTCTCGGAATGTTCGTGAGTTTGCCCCCGATCGCGGTAACAAAAATTAATCATCTGCGTAATCTGCATCGATCTGAGAAGAGATTGCAAGATAGTCTCCTACCAATCTGAGGCCCGCTCCACCATAAAGTCCGTAGCCCTGTAAAATAACGTTGGGGCAAGGACGTCGCCTGATGTTGGACCTGGTCTGAAAGCTAGACGAAAGTTGCTAGCCTAGGCGGACCTGTGAGCTTGTCTGGATATAGAGGTTCAAGGAGCTTCGTTGGTATGTTTATTCCTCTGACAGTCTTCCAGAGGGCCTCCCTGTCGACTGAATCAAATAGCAGCTTTCAGGAATCGATACAACCACGTACAGCAGTTTGTTGAACTCTCCGTGCAGATTCGAAAGAAAGCGCAGGGCCAGGATGGCCCAGGGCAGTAAGGCTTCTCCATCTGACTTGCAAGGGGAACTGTCTAGCTTTCGCGGGAAGGTATCCTGCCCCACACTCTGTTTGCTGCTGACGAATTTCACAGCTATGTATATCGGTTTCATATAGCACTACGTGACAGCGCAATTTCCGTGACGTCGGCTATGTCATTGTAGTAGCGCTCGCGGTCTTTCTGAGCCCTTATTTTAAAGGCCCACTTACATCGATTCCTTTCAAGTCTATCTTCTCTGTTTACTGCAGCTCTTATCCGCGAGATGAGCTCGTCAGCAGCTTTTGAGAGCCCTGGCTGTTGCGCTTTCTGGAGCCGACTGCCCTCACTGCGACGTCTGAAGCGGTTCGCACTGAAGCGGTTCTCAACAGCCATGGCAAGCACATTCTGCAGCTTGCAGCCCTTGGCAAGTACAGTGTAACTCCGAATCTATTGCAGGTTTCGTGTTCGTGTGCCTTGAGGCAGAACGCCTGAATGCTTATCCGAAAGACGACGAGTCTGTGGTCAGTAGTGGCTGGACAAGCTGATCCCGTGGCTACTTGGCTTCTGAAAAAATGTGTGGGGCGCCTTACACCCTTCCTCACTGACCTCATCAACACCTCGATAACTAACAGTTCTATGCCAGAGTTCATGAAAATGGCCATAGAAACACCAATACTCAAAAAGCCGAACCATGATCCCTTGGATATTAGCAAGTTCAGGCCTATTTCGAACCTGTCATTCATGTCCAAGCTTCTGGAGCGCGTCATAAGCCGTCAAATAACTGCGTATTTTGAAAGTGGTGCTGTTAGCTCAACACCAGTCGTCGTACAAGGCCAACCACTCCACTGAGAAAGCTGTGCTGCGAGTGTTCGCCGACCTAGTGGCTGCATCTGATGCAGGCAACATCTCCCTCTTCGCTCTTCTGGATCTCAGTGCCGCCTTCGACACAGTAGACTACGACATTCTCTTTCACCGTTTAGAATCTGACTTTGGCGTGACTGGTTCAGTCCTCGCATGGCTCTTATCTTCTGGGACGCAAGCAGGCTGTTCGATGTGGTGATTCCCTCGCGTCGGCCTGCGACCTGAACTGCGGTGTTCCTCAAGGCTCTGTTCTCGGGCCGCTTTTGTTTCTTCTATATACAGCCAGTCGACATGAAGTGATTCAACGCCATGGACTATTGAACCACTGCTATGCGGATGATTCTGAGATTTACGTTAGCTGCAGGTCTAATCCATGCAATTTTTTCAGCAACATTGTGAGACCGGATGCTCAACTGCATTTCTGATGTCAATTCCTGAATGGCATCAAATAGACTCAAACTGAATCCAGCTAAAACAGAGTTCACGTGGTGCTCCACCTCAAAAATGTTGCACCATGTGGATCACGTGACACCATTTGTTATCGACGGCATTGCTGTGGCACCGTGCCGTCACCTCCGTCAAGCTGCTCAGTGTTCACCTGGACAGCGAACACACGATAATGACTCACGTCAGTCGCACGGTCAGCAGCTGCTTCTACCAGCTGCATCATTTGAAGGCTGCGCGACGATCACTTCCCTTGGCGTCGGCAAAGACTCTTCCTTCGTCATGTCATGATTGGAGTACTGCAACGGCGTTCTGGCTAGCATTGCGCAGTGTCAGAGCGATAGACTTCAACCTCTACTGAACGCAGCGGCAAGGCTCCTTTATGGGGGCACCAAGCGCGACCACATCACGCCGCTGATACAAGACAAGTTGCACTGGCTCTGCTTAGCGCAGTGCGTGACCTACAAACTCTGCGTGATGGTCTAAAAGGCCCTGCACAACTTCACGCCTCGCTACCTCGCCGAGCATGTTGTGCCGACCGCGAACACTGCGACTTCAAGGCGTCTGTGTTCTGCAGACAACCACTCCATCTTGCAACCTCGGAGCAGGCTAAAGTTCGGCGATCGAGGATTTTCTGTGGCGGCCCTGCAGGCCTGGAACAGTTTGCCGCTACACGTGAAGACAGCCCCTTCCCTGACCGTGTTCACGGAGAGACTTAAAACTGAACTATTTTCCAGATCATATTGCAATTAATCTAGCTCGATACTATTTTTCGATAAAAACTGTAATCTCGCAGCAGGTTTATATAGGCTTCATTCATTTGACTGAGTACTGATGAACTGCAATTGCTTTGATGCTATAATTGGATTGTGTACAGCGCACTTATGATGATTTCGGTCATGTTACGGCGCTCTAACAGTGTCCGAAAATTATTATTTATTATTATTATTATTCGGCGCCCCTGAAACCTGTGTAGTGCTGCGCTCATACCTAGTTGAATTTACTTGAATTGAAAACCATAAATGATATACACGTTTTCATAAAGCTGCTCATATCTAGTTGAATTGATTTGATTTGAAAAGTTGATCCAGGAATTAATTTTCTTTTCACTTCTAGGATCAACATGAGAATGAACAAGTCGATTCTGGCGTTGATTCTTTAAAAAACAACGCCAAATGGAATGTATACGGTGCACTGGAGCTGTGCACATTACGCATTGAATTGATTTGACTTCAGAGGCAGTGGCACCCGACCAAAAATTGACATTTTGATCCAATGACAAAAGCACAAATGCAGTAATTTCGGACCAATGAATTTGCCGAAACGATATCGCGCCAAGACAGCCACGCGGGCAACAGGGTGGGGGTAACGGCAGCACCACCAATTTCTAAACTACAAGGGCCAATTTTCGGGATATGCCTCAATTTAGGCCAATATATTATGTGATTATATATTTAAAGTATCCACATGTATTTAGAAAAGGACGCTGAATTTATATGTTGTATGTTTGGTTATATGTATGATTGTCCATCTCAGCCTATTGTCATTTAACTATACGTATTTTATTGTAACAAAAAATTGAATTTTAAACGATGGTCTACAAATTAGTTATGCATTCATAACCATCATTGCAAGTCTACTAACGGCAGGCCTATGGTTTGCTTCATAAAGAACACCATACCAGCCAATAATAGGCCTAGACTATCAAAGTTACTTGTTGTTTATTCTCCTACAACCCCAATTTTAAAATCTGTACCGCAGCGCGTTTCAAGCCATAGCCTACAAAGGACGCACGCCTCTAGCGCAAGGCATTGTTGGCGTACTTCAAAGGACCAAATTTTCAACGCAAGTGTGAACAGCCGATTTTTTCAACTGTCAACTTTTCAACTTGTCAATTTGGCAAAAAACAATTTATCAACTTGCAATGTGAATGCTATATAAGACTTGGAAGTCTTGACAGTGGCAAATGATGTGTTTGTTTTGTTTTTTGTAGTTTAGGGACAGTGTGTAGCACAAAGACTATATACAGTCCGGTTCTGTGCAAGGGAGCCCGCACAGAACCGCTCCCCCTTCTTTAGTCGCCTTTAACGACTCGCCCGGGGAGCTCTGGGCTGCAACTCAATTCTTTGTTCCCCGACCTGCACGGGGTACGATGACGAGGAAGGATATGGTCGAATTACTTCAATGTCCTACCGTCATTAGACACCCGCGTCCAGCGACGGACGTCAGTACGTCTAAACCATGACCCAAGGACTGAGATTCCGAGAAGAGAGCACATTGTGACAAGTCTAGTAGAGTTGTCATTGGGGATACCACTGCCAAAAGGGCCAACGATCACCTCGTACCCGGAGCGATCGACGCCAGTCATCGCATTCAAGTCCCCGGCGGCCAGGAGTTAGTCATGTGGTAGGACACTGCAAATGGCACCCTAGGCAGGTCTGTGACGGAATAATCCACCCTTGGATCAATATTCCTTCACTACCCGCTGGGTAGGCCTAGCACCGCTGATAGCACCACTGCTAGCTGCTAGCACAGCTGCTAGCTCCGCTAGTTGCAGGTTGCTGGAGGGCGTCATCAGGCGTTCTGTGGTGAATTCTTTACATTCGCGCACTTGAACTGGGAGAGTGAACACCCTTGCCGAGCTCCTAGGAATTATAAGTAACTTGTACCGTAACCTAGGCAACCGTACTCTTTTCACGTGTTGAGATATTCATGTTCACTTAGCTCTTACAAGTGGTACCGTTAAATTAAATCTTGGAATACTGTTCTGGGAAAGAGCTCGGCAGTGACTCCTGGGGTCCCTTTCTCCGAGACCCCCTGGGTCCCCTAATGCTTCATATGTCCCTTACAGCAACTTCAGCTGCGAGCATCGCCGGGCGGTGATGGTTTATGAGTTTAAAGACTCATAAAGGGACACAGATAATGACTCATAAAAAGAATTTTGTGTAGTAACGAGGACTATTACAGTTCAGTTCTGTGCGGAGGGCTACACACAGAACCACCTTTCTTTAATCAAAATGTCATTACATTCATTACGGGAATTAAATACGTTAAGCTCAATAAGGTTTTTTCCCAGCAAGCCGCTTGTAAGGGTGCCCCTGCTGACCCATTGAAAGAGCATCAAGTAACCAAGTAACTAAGTAGTCGCATTTTACGACCAGCCCGGGGAGCTCTGGGTTACAAGTCAAAGAGGCCCACCTCAGCAAGTATTATATATCGACAATATAGCTCATTAGTTCAAAAAAGAATACAGTACTTACCTTCCAAGCATCGTGTCCGGATGAGCTCTGAATATTTCTGGTTCGACAACAAATCGCGTGTCATCGACAACAAGCGTTATTCTGTCGGTCATTCTGACACTTGGAGGAAAGTTGAAGGCACTGGCACCAGCAGACGACTGACGAACGATTGGGGATGTGCCATCTGCTCAACATGCAAATACACCCAAATCAGGCAATTCTAATGAGACCAATGGGTTTGAAGTTTCTGGATGTCGATCTCTTTCAACACACAAAGATATCATTGACGACCTCCCCTCTTATTGGGCAACGATACAATTAGAAGCTGAAAACACAAAAGAGTACGAAAGGAACCATACATATGGAAAAATAGGTCAGACAATTTCATTTACAAGTTCTGCTGAAGAAAAATCAAATTATGAAAGAACAGCAGATACGTTTTCATTGAGTTACGAATAAAAAGCCTAACTTTTTTGATCGAGAATCCAGAAGAACGAAAGTCAGTGTTAAACAGAAACAAAATGAGAACGTTGCAAATTTATGCTTTGTGTACCAAATAAAAAACAACAACTATTGACTACAAAATATACGGCGGAGTGAGCACTGGCCCAAGTTAGTAATCATATCCGCATGCAGGAAATTATATATGTCTCAAATTGTGTATTAACAAATTTTTTATATAACTATGTATATATTTTATGTGCATGATTTGGAAGCATATGCTTCAAAAGATATGACAATATTTTATATGATAAGTTGGTAACGGATCAGGGAATCAGATGTCGAGAAAAAAGCATGAAGAAAACGGATATCAAATAATAATAAAGAGTATTATTAATAATTAAGTCCATTTCAGTATCCGGGAACGTTATCGCTTATCGCGGATCTAACTGAATCTGAACTGCTCTGTGCATCTCTAAAATTGCAAAGTGAAAACTAACGCAATGAAGCGGAAAAGAGAATGAAGAGCTACCGTAATCTAGTTGGCAAAAAAGTAGCATTTCTAACATTGTCCATCAAACATCCCAACAAGACAAAGATCTTATATGCATAATTATGTAAGGGTTCGGATATAATTAAACAAATTTAAGTCATGTTTTCATTGCAAAAGGAGGCAGAAATCATGAATATTTCACACACTGAACCAAGTCTCGACTTGGCATTTAGATGTTCTTGCCCTTCAAAACATAAAATTTGCTGTCATGAATGTGATTAACAACACAAAAACTCTTATGCTTACAGAAACAATTCCGCAATTGGATTGGCTGAAGCAATTAAATTATCAAGCACAAAGGAAAATTGTCACAAAGCACTATACAGAAAAATAGTACACCATATCCAGATGAAAATGAGAACACTTTAAACTTGTCATAACTTAATCAAAAGTTTTCAGATTGTCTGAAATTTTGCACACAACAACTGTAGCCATATCTACACAAACTTAAAAATGTGGAGAGTAATTCTGACAAAATTATAGCTGTTTTAAAAAAGTACAAAAAATGAGTTTCCATACAGCTTACTCACTCGTGGTCGTTCACGTAAGCGATGGATGAAGTCACTAATTCTAATTTAATTAAAAATGAAAACATAAATATTCAAGTATGGTTTTTACCAGAGAAGATCAAACATTAATAAAAATATTACGTCAAGAGAAGGGGTATGGAGCAAGAACGTTCATCAGAGAATTTATCGTACAATACTCGCATTCGTGACGTCGATCATCTGAGCGTGCATCTGGTTGAAAGGTGGAAGCTGTTTGATCACTAGATCATCGATTGAGAAATCAAACAGTGGCGTTCGCGTCTTTGATCTTGTGTCCGGGAGCACGGGGGAGACTTTGAACATCTGCTGTGACTCAATGTTCTTTGACTATTTGCTTGTTTAGGACTGCATCGTGCATAATACTTAGCAACAAATGTTGAAACTTCTTTTTCTATACTTCGTTTAAGACAGCCATCATTTTGTCAAAATTACTCGCATTTCTCTACAATTTCAAAGTTGGTGTAGATTTGGCTACAGTTGTGTGTCAAATTTCAGACCAATATTATAACTTTTAACTAAGCTATGACAATAAAAAGTGTTTAAAGTGTTGATCTTCATCCGGACACGGCGTAGTTCCACTGGTCACTACCAAAGCCGGGGGGGCATCTGTCATCATTTTCTCTCTTAGAAGCATTCGCAAAGTACCGTACTGTAGTCTACATGACCGTGGGAAAGCCACCTAAAATTTATGTGCGCTAAATATGATCATTATGGGAAAAAATTGTTTTTGGTACTCATGGCAACGACATAATGTTGTATTTTTACATCAAAATATAATATAAGCTTATGCAACAAAATTTCACAAAACTTGGCACAAATATTAGAAACAGATCGCTATTTGTTCGTGCAAAATTTTTTCATTATCATCATTGGCTATATGTTGTACAAGTAATGCACGAAAAAGCGCTGTGGGGGCCGTTTTTTGATCCGCCCTGCATTATCTATATTAATAAATATATATTACAGCATATTTTCATAAATAATACAATGCACAATTTTCTTAACGCAAACTAAGTTAAAGTTAAAAGAAACATTGACCTAAGCCGGGACTTGCTCTAAGCCTTGGACGAGGGAGACCAAGGCTAAGAGTCGACTGTTGGGAAGAAAGAACGCTGACAACATCTGTCGACGCTGAAGCACCATTCATCTCACTGCTGATGTCCTTTGTGAAGCTCTCCGTTTCACTCGTCTCACCAGACGACGTTCGCTTCACCAAGCACGGTTTGCTCTTTGGTGTACTGTTCGAACTAAGCACATTTCTTTTTATTTATTATCAAGCCAAAAAACAATCAAATTGCAATACTTCATGCAAAACTAAATAATATTATTCAATATTCATCAAACCTGCTTGTCAGTGGTGATTCTAGAAGAGGGCCTTGGAGGGCCAAACCCTTTCTGTTAGGAGTTCAAGTTATTCAATTCAATTTTAATCAAGCCCACCCAAGCCCTTCCTATTTTCATAGATCAAGCTTCCCCAGTTAGACTTAGTAACGTTCCCCCAAGCCCCCCTTGTTTTATGGATATTGAAAATAATTGTTTGTAAAAAGCACCGCCTCTAACTCAACTCCAGCCCCCCTGCCCATCCCGCCTGCCCAAAATTCCCAGTTAAGTAATCGCTCTAGAGATAACAGGAAATAAACAATATCCTTAATGAATAATCATATGACATTGCAACGACCTCAACCATCTATAATTCAACTAAGAATAACAGACTTTCAACTTTTAACTAACATATGCAAATATGCATTATGCAACTCATAAGACAACGAGTGAAACTAAGAGATATATGCAGTCTGAAGTATCAATCAACATGGATGAAGTTACATTCACGCACAGATTTCTGAGTTGGCTTGCCACACACGTCAAATAATTAATGTAGCTAGCAAGGCACTCTCAGATGATATTTAGTTTTTTATACAAACCTCATTGCATTTTAGATAGCAGTAACAATATAAATTGGTGCTTTAGGACTCTACAATTTATACAGGTCTGTAATCTAAAAATCCTCTATAGATAGAATTTGTTAAAACTCAATCTGCTGAACATTAGAACTGCAGTCGTGTTGCCCCGCCTGCAGCTGATCAATCTAGATAGAAGGCCAAAATCAATCTCTGAATTGACCAGTTCACAAGTCACTGCGAGCACTTTGAAGTTTATGCGGTGTTTTAGAAGCAGAAAGAATTGATTTGATTTTAAAAATAATTTAAAGTTAGAACAAATACATGACACTACTCTTCTCGTAGATATTATGACCTACTGAATAACTTACTTCGATCGCTTAATACAACTCTTTCGACTTTCATCTGGCTCTGAGAACTCTGTATCACTACTGTTACTGTCGTAGTGTCGCCGATTGTCACGCCGACGGTATGACATGACACCAGAATTTGTGTAATGATTACTGATCCGATGTTGCCCTGAAAGCAGTTGCTGCTGTATCTTTGGTTCCAACTCAGCTGCAAACATACATTCGGATTTAAGCTTAAACAATATGTAGCTTTATTCAAAATATAATTAAAACTATTGGTTTCAATTCAAATAAAAATTTACAATGACAAATGCATGTCTGTTACAGTCCCGCGTAAGTGGTTCTATTGATTTAACTTTATTCATTGTGGTTATATTGTGGTTCTATTGATTTAACTTTATTCAAAATATACTGAAGACTATTGGTTTAAATTCAAATAAAAATTTATAATAGCAGATATATGTATGTCAGTTACAGTCAAATATCAAATGGATCATGGAAAGAGCGCACGAATACAATCAAAACGTATATCTGTGTTTCCTTGACTACAGCAAGGCATTAGATTGCATGAACCACATGCTGCTCTGGGATGCACTTCAGGAAATGGGCTTGTCCAAACACCTAGTCGTACTACTTCATAATCCATATCAAAACCAAGAAGGTACCATTAGAACGATGCATGGAGAAACAGAAAGTTTTGAAATAGGAAAGGGAGTTAGACATAACTGCATTCTATCTCCGACACTTTTCAACTTATATGCAGAGAAAATCATGAGGGAAGCAGGAATAGAAGTACTAGATGTAGGCACAAGGATAGAAGGACGGAGTGTAAACAATCTGAGATACGCAGACGACGTCACTCTAGCAGCCGAAACAGAAACGGGCTTACAAACGTTAACCAAAAAAGTAAAATTGGCAGGTAAAACAGCTGGTCTCTATCTCAATATCAACAAAACAAAAGTGCTAACAAACAGAAAAATTGCATTATTCCGGGCAGGTAACATACAGGTGGTAAAAAATTTCACACTCCTAGGTTCAATAATAGAAGAGGCGGGCGACTGCAACGCAGACATATCGAGAAGAGTAACACTGGGCAGGGTGGCAATGAACCGACTGGATAAGATATGGCGAGACAAGGACCTGTCTACGCAAGCAATGGCAAGGATAGTAAGGGCCTTAGTGTTTCCGGCAGCGACATATGAAAGCGAAACGTGGACCATGAGAAAACAGAACAGGAAAAAGATAGAAGCATTTGAACACCGGTGCTGGAGAAGAATGCTGAGAATACCCTGGACAGCGACGAGAACAAACATCTCCACCATCAAGCAGATTGGCGTCTCTACTCTGCTACTTGACACGATCACCAAACAGAAACTAGCATATTTTGGACACGTAATGAGAGGGGAGATGCTGGAGAAGGATGTCGTGATGGGGATGGGGGAGGGAAAGAGAAGCAAAGGAAGGCCAAGAACGAGGTAGCTGGACGAGATATGGGAGTGCATGGGAATGACAACGCAGGAGCTGAAGGAAGCAGTGAGAGAGCATCACGAGTGGAGGAATCAGATCAGCACGGTCACGATGACTATTATTATTAATATTATTATTAAGATCTAGAGCTAATATTCAAAGTAGAATCTATAGTCCATAGCGTTGATTTGCTCTGTTTGGTTAACCATGATAACACAAGTCATGTTAACACAGGTCACACGTTTATATAGAAGCTGGACAGTTCATGACCTGACGGCACAAAGTGACAAAGTGAGTTACAGTCCCTCTACCCTCATTGTGGTCCTATCGTTGATAACAGGCTACTGAGCCCTGCCTATCTTAAATATATTTTTAGATCACCATCTCATCACCAAACAGCGCAAATCAACGCTATACACTATAGTCTACTTTTAATTATTAGCACTAGATCCTAATAAAAATAATATTAATAATTATAGTCATCGTTTTTGACGTCCATTCGAATGTGTCCATGTGTCCTGTGTCCATGTTAACACAGGTCACACGTTTAAATTGGAGCTGGATTTTTATTGTCGGATGCCCTTCCTGTCGCCAACCAGAATAAATCACACTGGACGATAATTATCAGCTAGCGACACTTGCTGAAGGGCCCATTTCACGCATGGTTTCATAATTGACGGCGCGGGGACTTGAACCCAGATCCTCTGGACTCTCAGTCCGACGCCTCCACCAGTACACCACAGCGCTTCGCCTTAACCACTATAGTAGTGGCCAAAATCAAGGACACACATGTTCAAAAATGAATTTTTGTAGTATATTTCTGTTATATTTCTAGTGAAGCGGTCTAGCGTATATCTGAATGTTTAGATTACTGATCAGACAAGATAAGACAAGATCCAGCTCCTATTGATAACTTTGTCAATATTGTTGAAGAATAAACTATATTTTTGTCTGATTTCTCTCCCCAAGATTCATTTGTTGATACTAAGCATTGTCCATATTTTTACCAAAAATCTGGTATATATTTTGCACAAGTCAGCTTCAGTACTTTGTTGGAAAGCCTTTCACTGTTATCAGTGCAACACACTTTCTGTTCATCGATTGCACCAGGAGAAATAGTTCAGCAGCAGTAGTGGCGTTGCACCACGAAGGTGTCGCCGCAGCAACAAGTTCATTGAGATAACTCGCCCTTATTTTAGTTTCTCTATGGATCTATGGCGCCTTCCGGAGAGTCACCTGAAGACCTATAACGCTAGAATGAGAAGGAAAATATATTTGGCATTGATGAAAGTGTTCCTAGCCTAAATATTTCTTTGCAAATATTAAGCGGGCCTTCTACGATCCATTTGGTGCACTTTCACATTAATCGTGCTAACTTTATTACTATCCGTCCGAATTGCACGATTTTTTGACCACTGTATGACACTTACTCGAGGCTAAAAATTCCCTATAAATGTCTTAACAAAATATTGACATCAACGATGGGTGAGCGGTTTTCATAAAAGTTGAAGAGAACAAAACCATTGCGCCACAAAAACTCAGTCACCACTGAACAGATTTGAACCATATTCTCATGAAATTTGCACCCTGTGTCGAGATTATATGTCGGGGCCATACCCCCCAGAATTTGAAAAATTAGAAATTGTTACTTCTTTGTGGATAACACGCTTGAGCGCCACAATACTGAAATGAGGGGACCACATTTTTCATATCAATAAAAGCGACCCTAGATCTTTCTAAATATTTAGGGGATATTTAGGGGGTCTGTGGAGGGGGGCATTTGATGCACATTTACTTGAATCGCGAAGACTTTTTTATTATCAGTCCGGTTTGCACAGTTCTTGACCACTGAATAAACTTGATTCCTGAGTAAATTTATTCCTGAGTAAAACATTTATTCCTGAGTAAATAAATTTACTCAGGAATAAAAAAACCTATATGTTTAGCAAAATATTTACATAGAACATGGGCAAGCTGTTTTAAACTAAGTTGGGGGGACTAAAGCTATTGCGCTGCAATAAGTCAGCAACCACTGAATGGATTTGGATCAATTTTTTCAGGAAACTGGAACTAAATGTTCGAATTACATAGGTTCGCTCGTATTTTTTTTTTTATTGACGATGCACCCGGGATCCTCCTTCCCCAGATTTTGGAAAATGTTACAATTTTGACATCATCGTGGATAACAAGCTTGAGCACTACAATACTGGAGCGATGAAAAAAAATCCTTTTGTGTGATATTTATGTGAGGTTAAATAACGTCCTATATATGTGTTAACAAAATATTCACAGACAAGATGGGAGAACAGTTCTTTTTTAAATTGGGAGGAAAAATCATTCAACCATTGCGTCACAATAACTCCGCTACAACTGAACAAATTTTGACCATTTTTTGAGACAACATGTGTACAATGACCAGATTATACAGGTTTGCCTGAATTTTGTAAAAAGGACTGTGCCCCAAGATTAATGGCATTTTTGGGGGAAACTAAAACCCCCAGATTTTCAAAAGTTAATTTTGATATTCATGGATAGCAACCTTTAGCGCCAGAATACTCCAATAAGGGAAAAACATTTTAAACATTGGCAAAAAATATATTTGTGAATATTAAGGGAGCCTGCTGGGGTCATTACATGCACTTCAGCATGAAACGTGATTACTTTTTTATTAACAATCTGATTTGCACGATTTTTGACCAGTGTGTGGCATCTATTGGGGTGAAAACACACCCTATATATGTTTTAACAAAATGCTGATATGTAAGACGAGCGATCGGATCTATGAAAATTGGTGGAGACTAAAACCATTTTGCCACAATTACTCAGCCACCACTGAACTGATTTTGACATCTTTTTCAGGGAACTTGCGCCCTATTTCCTAATCATTTATTTTCGCTTAGATTTTGAAAAGAATTGACGGTGCCCTCGGGAGCTCTCCCAAGAGTTTGAAAAATGTCTAATTTTTACGTCATCGTGGACAACAACTTTGAGCGCCACAATACTGAAATGAAGGGGAAAACATTTTTCACGCTGACAATGTTCCCAGTCTAACAATTTTTCATGAATATTAAGCTGGCCTGGGTGTGATATTGCATGCACTTTGGCAAGAACAGCGGTAACTCTTTTATCACTAGTAAAAAAGTTATTGCAGCAGATTTTCTCAATTCTGCATCTATGTGTTGCATTTACTGGGGGCTCAAAAAAGCCATATACACGTTTTAACAAAATATTGATAGACAAGATGGGCGAACAGTATCTAGAACAATTAGGGGGAAAATCCAATTTAAAATCATTGCGCCACAATAATCCTCCAACGCTGAATGGATTTTCACTAGTTTTTCGGGAAACATGCGTCTTCGATCCTGATTATACAGGTAACAGTTGTGCAATAGACAAATTGACAAATGAAAAAAGACTGCTACCACATCGACATCGACAGAGCGGCATGGCGATGAATGATAAAGTCTGGTGTAACACAGTTCAAAGCCAGCAGAATCTTAGCACGCAAGGAAAAGTGAACACAACAGAAGGCAAAGGCCAAATGCATACAGCAATCATCAGGATTACATCTGCCTGACTTGCAGTAACCGTGCCGATCGGCCATTGGTCTCTTCAGCCATAGAAGAACCCATCAACGCAACTGACGTCATCGTCGTTCTCGACAGACAACCACACCCATCCTGTATATGCCTGGTTGTCTGAGTACGACTGTGTCAGTTGGATTTTTGACATTAGCTTGGATTTTTCTTCAAATGGACAGCCCCCGTCCAGATTCTGTTTATAGAGCAATATTTGTTTTAAATTATATCTCCTTTCAATATTTCACAGGCAGTTGACAGCCACTTGACTTCTCTGCATGTCTGCACACGCCGTCTTTTGCACCGCTTCCGGGCTAACCCTGTAGCTTTGATTCGGCTTTAAGCGATTTACTCATCCAGATAAAGCTCAAATAGCTACGATATGTCTATATCGGCATTTACATACCTACTGACCTAGACTTCAATTGGCATAACAATATCATGCTACGAACAGCATCCTAAGCTACGAACAATTTCACGGAAAAGGGGAACTGTACTCAAAAAATTAAGATTATTATGGTCCACTTACAATGATATTTTTGTCTTTCAGCTTTAAAAGCATTCAAAATCTGTCAGGCTTATATCTGTCACTTTTACCGTTTCTATTTGGCATGCAATCAAAGTTGATGCAAGTTTTATCCAAATATATTACCAATTTATGACTTTTAGATTTGCTATAGATTAAAAATAGATATAGCGTCATTTTACATAAATATTTGATGCAATAAATAAAATGATGCAATAATAGCATTGAATAAATATCGAAAGGTTTTGCAGCTCAGTGATCTGCAGGGTAAGGTACAAGATTATGCTTCGTATTAAGGATTCGTTACTATAAAGGACGTGATCCCAATAGCTTTGTGATCAAACTACTGCCATGATGGCAAGCAGCAAAATCACATAAACTTTACCCTCTATATTATATTAGACTAACCGCCTCATTTCATCGTCTGATCTCTTACTGCCCAATGTTCATGCTTTCACACAGGTTAGATATTTGCATCTTTATGGGGACCGGTGGAGCTTTTATATTATACTAGCTTGTAAAAAATCAATTTTCTTCATTTTAACATCGCCCATTGATCTCAAACGTTGGTAACGGAATCACCTCAAACTGAACGCATAATTTCAAGCTGTTAACTATACACTGTACAGTACACACGCTACTGATTGGTATCAAAACATTCAAAGCAAAAATGTAATACTCCATTAAGTTTACAGTAATAATTTAAAGTCACACATTAAATTTAATATAAATTTTTAAAAATATACCAGTAATAATTGTATACCGGTATACAAAAAAATATCATACACAATAAAATATATTTAAGAATATTTTAGAAACTGCAAGCACCAAGTAGGCCACTTTGGTAAGCAGAACTGGTGCTGAGGGATAAAATAAATTGCTATGTAATCATATCACACTGTATTTACTTTTTATATTATACCAACTGATAATGAAATCAATTACCTTAATTTTAGCATCATCTATTGATTCCTAATCATTGGTAACAGAATCACCTTAAACTGAAGATAAAATTCCAAGCTAAGTAGACATATCCGACTGATTGGCATCAATAAACATTTAAGGCAACTAATAAACACGAGTTCTATTAGTTATGCATACAGCAATTATTTAGAGCACTTGAATAAATTTAATGACAATAACTGAAGAAAATATAAAATCAGGTAAACAATAGTATAATTTTAAAATTCACATTACGATAGCAGGAAAATATAAATTGCACACTCTAATTGACAGTGAAATTCACTGGAAAGCTGATCTTTGTGAACAGATTCGAGCTACCAAAGGAGAAAGTGTTCAAATTCTTTTCTTTGGAAGAAACTTCTACAGGTGGTATCTGTATTATTTAGGTGGTATCTGTATTATTTAGGTGGTATCTGTATTACCGTATTTCGATTTCTGGCCAAGAAAGATATCGCTTGGATGGAATCAAACCAGATTAAAGCTGATGGGTGGTGGTAGAGCGTTGAGGACAGGGTTGAGGTACAGGGAGTTGCGATACCGCTTGATTATGTCGGTGTGAGAACCTGTTGGACTGTGGGTGCATTTCAAGGTCTGCTTGAGTGAGGGAAAGACTGGGAGGTGGAGGGACTATGCTTGCCTTGTGTCAGGTTGAGTATGATGTGTTTCGTTTTTTCATTTGGCAGCTTGGATTGGTAAGGGAGATGTTGGAAAGGTAGTTATGGTTGGGGTGGGAGGGGTTGTGGAGCTGTATGAGCGCTTCAGTGGAGAGAAGAGTGTTGTACATTCGATGGGGAGGGTCCGGGTTTCTTGATGTCCAGCGGGTCGGTTTTCGTGGCAAGTGCGCAACCTGTGGCGATGCGTAGGGCGGAGCTTTGTATGGTCTGCAGTTTTTTAATGTGACAATTGGCTGACGAAGGGGACCAGATTTGGGCGGCGTAGTTGATGAGGGGGATGGTGTAGTCGATTTGTCTTGGCCCCTTGTTTGCCAGAACTTTAAGGCTTTGAGATTGTTCAGGCTTTATTTTGCTTTGGTTCGTATGTTGGATTTGTGTTAGTGGAAGGTGAAATTGTATGTGTGTCAAAGGCGACTCCAAAAAGCTTGGGTGATTTATTGAGAAGAAGTTTGATGTCGTTTAAAAGCTTTTCGGATGGCATGTAGATGACATGTACATATATTGCTGTGGAGGGCCAAATCGGGAAGGGGAGAGGGAATAAGACATACAGGAAGGCAGTACAAAATGATATGTGGAACGTGGCACGAGTAGAGAGATGGCAAAGAATCGGGAGTTGTGGGGGAGTCTAGTCGTGGGAAACATCCAACCGGTGCTAGCACGGAAAAGTGGACATAAAACGTAAACGATAATGATGATGGTATTGGTGAAAGTCAAGGGTGAAAAGGGTGGTGCTGCATTTTAGGATGGAGAGGTAGAGGTTGTAGACGGGAAGGTAACTGTGGAGGATGGCAAGGTAGATATTTGAGTTGCTTTCAATGGTAAGGAAATCTATGCCAGTGGCGATGACATTGATGTCATCAGCGTATTGAGGGAGAGCTATGCCGGCAACAGTGGCAATTGGAATGTCTTGCATGTAGGAGTTGAATAGTATGGGAATGATGACGGAGCCTTGAGGGACGCCAAAGAGTATGTTTCTGTATGGGAAGAGAGTTTTGAAAGAGGACTTGTTGTTTCCTGCCATGGAGGTAGTTGCAAAGGAATTTGATAATTGTGTACAGTAGGGAGGAACTGAAGAGATTTATTTTTTGGATAGTAGTAAGGTTGACCATTTCAAACGCTTTGGTGAGATCCAAGGAGGTGACTATTGTGCGCGGAGGGAGTCTGGGCGTGTTAAAGCCAGATGCGACATGTGTGGGATATGTTTTGAAGTGCTGTGGTAGTTGCGTGAAGCGATTTGAAGCCGTGCCGATGGGCTGGTAAGAATAGGTTGGCTTTGAGAGTTGGAAGTAGTCGTTCAATAAGTTTGGCTATAGGGGATAGGCGGGATATTCGACAATACGAACAACTCTTAGTTGGGTCTTTGTCACATTTTTGGAATGGGCATGGTGATGGCATTTTTCCAGATTTGTGGGATGTTGTTGTATTGGATACGGTACTGTGGTTGATGAGGCGAGTGAGGATGAGGATAGCGAAGAGGCCTGAGAAATTGAGATGGAGAACTGATATTCCGTCTTAAGCGCTGGAGTTTCTGGCTGTGTTATGGCAAGGAAAACGCTTTTCTTTAAGTTTATTGGTCTAAAATCGTAGAAAGTTTTTCTCGCCTAAATAATGGTCCAAATATAGTAAATGGGGGTCAGGAAGTCCAAATCTGCAATCAGACTTTAAAAAAATTGTTTGGTTCCCCCCAAAATGCAAAAAATTGACAATTTCTTCACAATTTCTGATGCATTCAAAACTCGATATCTACCATTTTGTTTTTTGTTTACATTTCAAACTAATTAAATTATATGTTTTTATTTCAAATTTCGTTTTTTGAGTGCACACTGCTAAAATTGTAAGTCTATGATATAATTAACTTTGCAGTCCCTTTGTCGTCACTTCCTCATGAATCGTCCGATCACAATGGACATTGACAATTTTGTCAAAAAAATTTCCTCCGTGTTTCCTGATGAAGATGCGCACTAAAAAAGAGCATTGTTGCGGGTGAAGTGCGAAGTTGAAGTAAACAAAAATTAAAATGGGAGTATCAGGTTTGTAATGCATAAATTTTTTTAAAGAAATTGTCAATTTTTGGGCATTTTGAGCGTCAACTGAACAAAAATTTTGAAATCTAATTGCAGATTCGAACTCCCCGCCCAAATTTAAATATAAATAGACCACTATTTAGGTGAAAAAAACATTCTACGATTTTAGACCGATAAACTTAAGGATTACCAGGAAAACTGCTGTGCACATGAATGAAGTGAAAGGGGACTAAGACAGTGAGCGAGTGGCTCTAAAGAGGAATCGAGCTGTTTTTTCGGTCCCACAGCGGTCGCTCTAATTAGTGAAAAGGAGCAACAAGGAGTGAAAAGGAGCAAAATGAAGCGAAAAGGAGCAAAAAGGAGCGAAAGAGATCTAAGATTTTTTGCAAAAAAGTATTTTAGCCATTTAAAATTGATTTTTATCTTATTAATCGTAATTCAATATTAATTATGTGTAGTAGTGGCAGTGCCACTTGCCAGTGTTGCCAATTTTTAGTCTACTTCGTACTTAGTATGATTTGAATACACTTCTATAGGCCTATATCTAAATTAGGAATGCTTAGGGAGAGGCAGGGTTCTGCTCACAATTCCAATTATTTTTAAAGATGTAGCCTTATAGCCTAAGTTAGGCCAAGTCAGCACACAAACAGTTCAAAAATTCATGTTTAGATAATTGTCAATACAATAATCAGTGTAAGCCTGAATCAAATTTTAAATTTATCATCATGTTTTAACAACACAAGTAGGTTTGAAACACAAGGCCATATAAGTTAAAAATAAGCCGGCACAAGAACATTTCCAAAAATCATGTTTTGATAATTGCCAACAAAATTATCGGCCTATACCCCAGAATCGATTTTTTCATCAATAAGTTAATTAAGTTCAACAACAGAAGCATTTTCGAAAGTGACAATGATGCATGCAGCGGAGAATACCCCGGCACCGGATCAAAGCAGAGTCATGTGCCGCATACCGCACACATGGCCACCCAAGTTTTCCCGGAAAGTCTGACGTCATGCATCAGCCAGACCGTGGGACTCCATCGCGACGCCTATCGATTGTGCTCGATATGCATAGTAGCCTAATGGGCCTAATGGCCCGCGACACATTTTACCAGTAACTTTAACAAAATAGCATTTCCCAAAGAAGCCTTTGGAAGTTCAATCTTTCAAACTCGACACCAATAGACCTAGTCTACACGTACATTAAATTTAGCACACCAACTTTCAAAAATTGGATTTGTAAAACGCGCAACCGAAACACTGTTGAAATTCAATTTCTTAAATTAACTTTAGAAAATGGCATTTTAAAAATCTACATTTACGGACATACGGACATTTTTGTTGCACAAAGTTTTTCCGTCTGTCATACAAAGTACAAAATGTAATGTCTGTAGTGTATCTGTTAAAAATGATAAAAATCCAGATTTGAAAGTTGGTTTGGGAAATTAAATGTCTGTAATGTGTCGGTGTCAAGTTAAAAAAATCAAGTTTTGGAAAGTTGGTTTTAAAAATGTAATTTGTGAACAAGTCATAATGAATGGACCCTATAAACTGATGTAAGTAAAAAATGCCCTTGACAGTGTCAAGGGAAAACCGAGCAGGTCTCGGCTTGAACTGTGAATAGCACCAAAATCACCAAATGGCGAATGAAAATGAAGAGTGGCAAATTTTTTACGATTGAATTAACAAATTGCGATGCCTTTTTATGCAATAGCAAATTGATTTGTGTTAAGGGATGCCGAAGCAGGGCAGAGGGGTGCAGGGGTGAGCAATTGTCCCCTTCACACTCTTCACTTTTTTTGTGAAATGTACCCTTTTTATCCTGAATTTTTGCCCTTTCTAATTCAATGCCCTCTGCCCCTGGGACCTTCTGACTATACGTCGTGCCTGGTCGCGTTTTGTTGACGAATGTCAATTTGTTGTCGAATAGACCTATATTAAATGAGGCGGATGTTAGGTTGCTATGCAAGATATCTTACATGTATTTGTGGTATTGTTGAATGATAGTTTTATAACTCCATATTTACTTACTTTTTTTTTTTTTTTTTAAGCTGGTATCTCTCATTTGGCTTCTAAACTCGATGAATCCATACAAGAACTTTGTTACGAAAATAAATTTTCACTGAGGACGCTGTGGTTAATTATTACTTATTAGCCAATGTTTAGTAATTTAAGTCAAAACTACTGCATGCCAAGTCAATTGACCAACTATTATTATAGTCTAACTACAGTAGGCCTATGTCAATCACAGTCGCAGAGCAGATCGAAGTGCAGACACCGCTAGCATAGTTTGATTAGCATTAGTTTTGATCAAAGACATCAAAGCTAGCCCACAACTAGGTTATCCGCGAGAGTAGGCTAATCGAAAAAGCTAGATTATCTTACACAGGCAGCCGTTACGCCACCAAATCCTAAAAATCGCGTACGCCAGCGCCTTTAAATTGTTCATTAATTTTAACGCGTAACGCCCCTTTGCAAATTTGGCCTACAAATTTAAAAAAACCTTCTTTTAGGCAGCTTTTCCTAGCTGCCTAGCTTTTATAGGCTACTATGCCTACTAAAATTAACCCTGACCATTAGGATACAAATTACTTTTGTCGCCTTTTATCTTGACTTCGGCTTCTTCGCCCGGCAGTGACCTCTAGGAATTTGGTCTGGTCATGCTTGTAGCATTTTCTAAGTTTTAACGTACTATTTTTCCAATAAAAAATATTAGTTTAGCGCACTAACAATGATTAAGTGATTAAATTCTTTTAATTATAAAAATTATTATTAAGTAAATCTATCCTTTTCGCTCCCTTTTCGCTAATTAGTGCGACCCGTCCCACAGTGAAATGGACCTAGTTCTTGGTTGAGGGCACGGAGGCTATGGCTTATGGCTATTTTTAGGCTAGACTTTTTGGCTATGACTTTGTATTTGTGATAGGTTTTTTTGTTCATGCGGGTTGTGGAGGATTTCGGGTTGGCCGGTTTTGGTTGGCTAAGGTCATTGATTAATGGTAATTCTAGAGCTCTCAAAGTCGTTACTCCAAAAAAAACACGATTTACTTACAATGCCTCCATCTTTTCTTCATCACGGTCAGTATTACCCAGTGCCCTCACTTGACATGATCAATTTTGCTCAACTGACTTGACCAAAGTGCTCGATGAGTGACGACGACAATGTTATCATTATTGCAATTTACTCGATACCAAATTGATGGCTAAAATGTCCTATATCTACTTTTTGTTTCTCCCTGAAGTCGTATTTTCCCTTTCAAAACGAACTCACGTGCGGGGGGAGAGGGGGCGGGGTGCTGACGTAAATTTTCCGCTCAAAGCTAGTACTAGTAGGCATATCAATCACTCGTGGTCCACCACTTATATGACTTGCGGTTATCATCATCGGCGAATCGCTCACATTACGGAGTAAATTCTGCACTGCTGCAGCGTAAATACCAGCTGCTGGAGCAGCTACTGGCATGCTGTCACGCGGCCGGCGAAGGCCTGTTAATCGTATAGAAGGCCTACTGCAGCGGAATTCTACTTATAGAACGTTATTTTAGTTTAGGGTTAGTTAACTCAGGGATAGTTTAGGGTTAGCTTAGGGTTAGTCTAGGGTAAGCTTAGGGTTAATTTACGGTTAGTTTAGGGTTAGCTCAGGGCTAGGGCATGATTCTTTATGTTTTAGTTCGTGCAACGACCAATTTATTTGAGCGAATAGACACATGTTCGAAAGGCTATCTAGTTGCTATGGCCCTGATGTCTATCATTGGCAGTTTAATGGCAATTAGATTGTAAGACCGCAGCCTCATTTGTACAAAAAAAATCATTACTTTATTATTATTGTAGTGTTGCAAAACTTACAATGTCTAATATAATTAATAGGCCTATTATTTTTGTATGAGTCTCATACTTAATATGACTTGTTTCATTTACTTATTGTTAATTACTTGTGTTACAATTCCTTAGTTAATAGATTACATAGTTATTGCTGGGTCTAGTTTACACTTATCTTAGACTTCGAGGTCTACGATCAGTGATATTTCAGTTAACTAGAATAGGAATAGAATCGAAAATAAAATGAATTCGTTAACTGGAATAGAAACTGGCATAATAATTATTTCAGGAATAAAAACTAAATAGAATAAAAATTATTTTAAATTCTGAAAACGAAAGTAGAATAGGAATACAAATGAAGGAACTGCAACAAATAGTAACTAAAATTAATTGACGAAAGTGTTTGTCTGATTCTTAGAAGAAAGCGAGTCGGAAATACTGGCTCAGGTTTCTGGTCGCCTTTGTAATTTCATTTACAATTTTTTTCTCGTTGTGCAAAACATGTCAGAATTGTTAATCATAAAATGTTCTCAGTGTATTAAGAAACGATAGAAAGAAGAAGTAAAAGAAAGAAGAAGGGAATCCAGCCACTAAACCGCGAGTGTGTTTGTGTGTATGTGAGAAGGATCCATAGCAATGCGTTTGTCCAAAGCCTGATAAAAAAGAAACATTTTGACTACGATTTAGTAAAAACCGTAGCTCGTGTACAGTAACCAGCAATGTTGCAAGGCCATAAGGGTAAGTACTTACAGCTAAAAGCACTGTTAAGCATGGCCTTGAAAATCACAAGCATAAGACTTATAATTGTTAAGAAATGAGCAATAAATTTTGAACCTCCCCTTCCCCTCCGCCCCGCTCATGAGCAGGCCTACTCCTTTTTGAAATTCATAGGAGTAGCATACTCCTGTTTTAGAAGCAACGGGAGTAACGCTCTTCCTATTTTGTAAGGGCAAGACTGAACTCTGAGTATACCCAATTATCCACTATATTTCGGTGAACGTCCTGTGAGTGTGACTTCTATATGTACTTCGGTTAATTAGTCATCTAGTCACGCTGCACGTGATCACTCAGCGCGGTCTTTGATTAGTCCGTCGGCGATTGGCTGTGCGTTTGAATTATTTGCCTGTACTTTTGACGGCATTTTTTATATTGATGAACTTTAATTTTTTGTTTGATATTATAAATTTTCATGACTCAAATTGGTACGGGAAAGAATAGGATCCAACAGAACGTAGAGGTCGTTTGGTTAGCTACAGTCCGTGTTTCAGATACGGGTATCGGGTACAATCATTGTATACACTAACAGTATAATTAAATATTTAGGTGAGTTGATCCATGTTTTCATGCTGATTAATTTTACTTATGCAATGATATTGATTATGTAAATTGTAATGGTACGGTATGCATTGGTAGCCTATATGTAGGAGAGCTACTAGGTTTGAAGGTGAACTTATACTTTAGCGGACTAAAATCATATATTGTTTAATTCGCTTAGATAATCATCCATTTATAGTAAAATGGGGTCGGGGAGTCCGAATCTGCAATCAGAGTTTTAAAATTCCGCCTGGTTTCCCCCAGAAATGCACAAATTCTACAATTTCTTCAAGATTTCTCATGTATTCTAAGTCAGATATCCGCCATGTTGTTTTCTGTTTGTCAAATCAGTAACTGCGCTCCACCCGCAACGATGTTTCTTTCTAGCGCGCACGTTCAAGAAATATGGGGGAAAATATTAAGACAAAATTTGTCATCTACAGTGTGATGAGACCATTTATAAAAAAGTGATGACAAAGTGACGGAAGTGTATTTTGTCAAAAATTGTTATAATTTTAGCACTACGCACGTTCAAAAATAAAAATTTAAAATAAATAGCTTTTTGAGTATGTTTTAGAATATCCCCCCCAAAAAAATGACGGACATCGGCCTTCGAATGCATGAGAAATCTTGAAGAAGTTGTAGAATGGTGCATTTTGGGGGGGAAAGAGCGGAATTTGTAAAATCTGATTGCAGATTCGGACTCCCCGGCCCCATTTTTCTATAAAGGGATGATTATTTAAGCGAATTAAACATACGATTTTAGTCCGCTAAAGTTCAAGATCACCGGTTTGAATGGTTAACGTGTTAATGTAATGGCTAACGTGTAATGGCTAACGGTTTACGTGTTTGATTATTAGATTTGGCCGTAGCTGCTTTCCCGGTTGCTGGTAGAATTAGGTGGAGAAGTCTGCCGTTAATGGGAGTTTGGTGTCTGCTCGATTCGTCTAAAATGGATTTGTCTAACAGCGTTTAGGGCCGAGTCGTCTAACAAGAAAGGCCGTTTCGTCTAATGCTCCTGAATCGCGTTGAAGTTCGACGGGGACCACATCAATGCATATCATTATAACATGTATAAAGAGATAGGCAATAATAATAACAATAGTATTATCCAAGACGATTTCCTGTAGCGCCATTACAAGTCCATAGACAAATCTAGGGCACTGCACGATCCGAAGTAAAAAGGACATGTATTATGTTTGTATTATGCATTATGAACAGTTTATTCACTACGTAGCAGCATGCATCAGGGATATGAAGTCCTGTGAAAACAGTTCAGTTTAGTTCAAAGGTTTTCAGTGTAGGCACTAGTTGCATCTCCAGTGGCAAGCAGTTGCAGGCGCAGGGTCCGGCGTACGAGAAGTCGCGCTCACCTTATTTACGACGCACAGGAGCTTCGCTTGAGTTAGGTCCCGACTGACCTCAGTCGAGCCGTGGCAGCGTTGCAGCTGATGGAGATCACAATTTGCCGAATGTACATTGGAGATCGTGAGTTCCACACCTTATAGACGATCAGGCACAGCTTATGCGTTATGTGCTGGCTGAAGCGCAACCCATGGAGCCTGTCTCGCAGCAGGGGAATGACGTGGTCGGTCCGTGCGCCTTGGTAGATAAGCCTGGCCGATGCGTTAGGAATGAGCTGTAGATGGTCAACTTGCCTAAATTTTTGTCAAACCAGTGAAAGGATCTTTTTGGTTGTCGCAGCGGGAAAAGACTCGGGCAATGGTTAGAGTCTTTGTGGCCTCAATGGGGAGTGAGCGAAGGATCGACTTGAGGTGGTGAGCTGATAAAAACATCCGCTGATTGTATTGCTGACACGGGAGGACATGGATAAGTCGCTATTTAGCGTAACACCCAGCAGCTGAACCTTAGACTGTGGCCTGATGGATTTTTGGGCCGATAAAAAAATGTGACACGTTGATATGGTGCTGCATACGACTGGTGGCGCACCACATGAGCTTCATCTTATCGGGATTGAGCTTTAGTTGGCTTGAAGCAGTCCATGCAGTGACGTCATCGATACACTTCAGCATCCTGGAGCGCAGGTCAGGAGCATCAGACGGCTTGCAGCTTCCGTAGGCTTGTATGTCGTATGCATATCCATGACCGTTGAGTCCGCAGCGCTTGATGACTTGAAAAACATCTGCTGTGTACGCTATGAAGAGCAGGGGACCGAGGACGAACCCCTAAGGGACGCCGCTGCGCAGAACGGAGGTCGACGACAGATCTGCGTGGCATTTGACGAATTTCTTCCTGTGTGTGTGTGTGCATGCGTGTGTGTGTGTGCGTGCGTGCGTATGTGTGTGCAGAGTACATTGGTGTATGGTGGTAAAACTTGGCTAATGAAGGTGGATTATTAGGCGGAGATTAGATAGGACAGAGAATGACAGTAAGATGGATGTGTGGAGTGTCGTTGAAGAACAAACTTTTGAAGCAAAGAGTTGAGGAAAAGGCTAGGTGTTGTATGTATAACGGATATGGTGAGAAAGGGAAGTTTGAAGTGCTTTGGAGATGTGGAACGCATGAATGAAGAAGATTGGGTATCAGCTTGTAGATATTGTAAGGTAAAGGGGATCGTCTATACAGAGCGGTAGAGAGCGATATGAAGATGCGAAGCATGAATAGAGAGATGGCAAAGAATCGGGAGTTGTGGGGGAGTATCGTCGTGGGAAAGGTCCCACCTGTGCTAGCACAGAAAAGTGGACATAAAACATAAATGATGATGATGAATGTTGACCCTTCAACGAATCATTCATTTACTATGATTACCCACTGACTTAAAATCTCGTCCTTGATCAAGGCTCAGCCGAATAGTGGATGAATGGAAGATGATCCCTTCAGAGTAATTGTTGTGTAATGTCTAGTCATAATAGGCGCTAAATATCGATTACTGCACAATGTGCACATAATTGAAAAGTGCAGCTCTTGCTATTACTCAGGGATTAAAAGAAGTTTCCTGGTTTAGTTTGTAGTAGTGAGTATACATGTGTGAATTGTTTTGGGATATACGATCATAATTCACAAGCTTGCTTTAGAATCAAATTTACCTTCAAAATGCCATGAAGCTATGTTACTTTGTTTCTTTCAGGGAGATGGCTAGTGCACTCGCGCTGCCTGGGAAGTCACTCTCAACATGGCTTATTCAGGAGAATGCCTTAAAAGGGCTCAGTCGCTTTGAGCAGAGTATTAATGATGCGTATATCTGGATTAATGAAGCCCTTGCTGAGGCAAAGAAAACCTTCAAAACGTGAGACACGATTAAATTATAGATTAGCCCAGCTCTGGCTGTCTGTATGTCACGTAGACCAAAGGCCATAGCCCTACGGCCTTCGTTACTACACACGGTCCTTAAACTCCAAATTTCCTCATTTCTCAAACACCTTACTCCAACCCGGTGTGAAAACAATTGCATTGCAGAGCTCCACGGGCGCCATAGGCGGCAGACAACAAACTAGTTTTAGTATATTGATGCTGTTATTGGATGATAAATTTTGGAATATCAGAACTAATTAGTTGAAGAACTTGTAGTCAATTTTTGTAAGAACTATTTAGATTTTGTAGAGAATGTTTTATTTTGAAATATTTGGATTTTAACTAAGATTGAAAGGCATTTTGAATTTAAAGAAAATGATAAATTTTCTTTTGAATATGTATAGTGTAATTATGATTTAATAAAACATGTATAATAAGCATTAAGCAATAATATGTATTTCATTGGCTTCACGCTTAGACATGTGGATTTTTATTTTCTTGTATGCCTTTACAGCAATGAAATATCAATGCTACCCAAAACTCCATCGGCTCCGCGACGTACCAGACGTCGTGTTCCAAGTATAGGCGGTGGAGCTCGAGCTAACCTGCGATCAAATGCAAATTCTAGTCGTGATTCTGTGACAGACCCCAGTACGGAGGCCAATCTTCTGCTGAAAACAAGGTCTTTTTGTGTAATACTATTTTTAATTTTAAGGCTAATCTGTCATTTGCAAAAGTTATGTGTTCTTTGATAACTATATGCAATAAAAAACTAACTAATCTCATTTTTATTGTGTGATCTGTTAATGTCCATGTTTTTACACCGGTTTACGCATATTCGCTCGCCCTGATCAGGACTCGGCCAGATGCCCTTCCTGACACCAACCAAATAAATAATTATCTGGCACGTGGTTAGCAGCTAGCGACACTTGTGTGTTAAACAGCCTTGCTGAAGAACCTGTAACCATTGGTTTCATAGTTACAGGCGCGGGGACTTGAATCCTGGTTCTCTGGACTTGAAGTCCGACGCCTTAACCACTACACCACAGCGCCTCACTTATCTATGTACAATAGCTTACGTATATATAAAAACCAGTTGGATGCAATTTGTGATCAATTATCATCATTATGTGAAAGTGATCAAATGTTTTTTGTTAGGGCTTTCTTCCAGTATTATTTCTTTCAGATATTGTCTAGACTATACTCAGGCTGATCTCGCTGACGTTTAAGAACAAGGATCTGTGCAGCTGGACACGCTGAGTATCCGTAGCATATAATTGAGGTGATAGCTAGATAGTAGAATGCGTGTTTTGTCGTTTCCAGATGATGTCGTTTGACGCCGAAATGGACTATTATAATAATATAGGCTCTCTAATATTATTATTAGGGCATACATCGACCGGAGGGTTGATAGTTTTCAGTTCTTCACCTCAATTTTCAACTTCCCACCTTGGCAAAATAATATACCCCAAGCGCCAGTGAAGGGGTCTAATTTTTACCCACAGGATTTTTTGACTTATCCGTCCACCTCACAGACGTCCATCTCCTTCCCAACCCTTCACGTACCTTTAAAATAGAATGTTTGAGGAAGGAGAAAAGTATTAATTTTGACATCGTAAGTTTGTGAAAAAGCTCTGTTCCTAGTTCCTACCCCCCAGGTACTGAGTTCTGCAGTTCTGTGTTCTGCCACATGGCAGGTATTTGGTGTCCAAACCTTCCTCTCTAGCCGATGTTATTTGAGTATCATATATTTAGTGTGCATAAAATTTACTTTTTGTTATTTATACTCCGCTCATAACGTGTCGAAAACAATGAAAAAAGACGTAGCAGTCTAGCATAGAAATGCAATATAAATGTAATAAGTTTTAGGCATGCGTAGCCCTTTTTTTGTGCTTCTCATCACTGAGCACTGCAACATGAACTGATGTGGGAATGATATCTGACCGACAAGCTAAAACTTAGAGTCAATATGTTGAAAACTGTTGGCAGCATAATTTGTAGATATATGCATGCACAATTGCATATACATAATTGCATATTCTTGGCTATTGGAATTTAGTTTTTTAACAGTCCTTCTACATTGCACATATTGACCTTAATGGTGCTTTCACATTGACGTCATCAGGCTGTTCTTCCGGCCGTCTTCCGGGAAGAACGGTCATCACGGGATGGCGGCTATGATGACGCGTCTTGCAGGAAGACAGGGCTTTCGCGACGACGCGTGCGTCTTCGAGTCGTCGTTCAGTCATCTTCCCAATAACCATCATGTATATGGCATATAACCATCGCTTGCGCGATGATGCGTCTTGTGGGATGATGCGTCGTCGCTGAGGACGACTTTGTTCACATTGTGGTCTTGTGACTGGATTCCGGGTGTCTTCTGGGAAGAATTCTTCCTCAAGACGACGTGATGACGCCAATGTGAAAGCACCATAAGGCAACGTTTGATTACGTCTGCGGGCCGGCGCTGTGGGAGCTGCACTCGACCGTGGGTGTGTGTTTCCCAGAAAAGATCAAAGCACTGGGCTCGGCAGTCTACTCAGCCACAACGAGCTGCTTCAGGATAGACGAGTTCCTGAGCTCATTTTTCCACATGAGCTCGGGGGTGTGTCAGGGCTGCGTTCCAACCATTGACTCTTGAACATGGGATTGACTGGGGTCTGGAACACGATGGGCAGGGCAATGAATGGCATCACGGTTGGAGTGAAGTCCTTGACAGACTTAGATTTCGCTGACAATGCTGCATTGCTTGCCTAACCAGTAGCCCTACTGCAGCCTACCCTGGAGATCTTTGCTGAAAGGCTGCCCCGTTGAGCCTGAAAATCCTGCAGTCCTGCTTCAGCTGCATTCTCTGGCAATTGGACTAGGATTGGATTTGGCAGTCGAGTGCGTGGACAACTTTGTCTAAGCGTCTTGGTTGACAGCTTTTGCTCGCATCCCCCTTGAGATCACCTGACTAACCTGTATTGCGAGGCAGATGTTTAGATCTGACGCTTGAAGCTCTCACTGGCTACGAAGCTGCAAATTTGCAATGTCTTAGTGATCACTGGTTGTGAGGTTGCTGTATACCTGCTGCTGAAACTTGGACCTTGACGGCCTTTCACTGATTGGCTCGACACCTTTGCCTTCGCCAGTGCCTCAGAAAAATGCTGGGCATATGCTAGCAAGACTTTGTTACAAATGCGGAAGATCATCATAAAACGTGACAGCCTCTGGCGAGCCTTAAGCTTAAAGTCCGCCATCTGGCTCTCTTTGTTGACACTGCTCGACTGGATCAGGAGTGAGGCACAAGCTGGCTTTGGATGGCGTGCTGGCCCCACCGAGGGACTGAAAGCGACTCAGGGATTGTCCCTTGCAACAGCAAACCACCTTGTAGAACAACCTTGCGCCACCAAAAAAGAGCAGTATACCGATGTCCAGAAAGCACAGGACAGAGAGAAATTGCAGGACTTTTTCAATCACACTACGCTCGGTTGCCGAGCACACTTAAGTTCTTGAGTTTGACACTTAAAATAGTACTGAGAAATACCATGCTACCTAGAGACCGACCGAAAGTGCTTTTTTGACTTACGGCCGTTGCTGTAAGTGTGCCGAATGTAGTATATCTGGTTCTGGCCATAGTCGTACGTGACATCGAAAGTGAGGGCCACGTTCAGCCAAAAGCCGAAACCATAAAGTCCACTAAATTTAGCCATGGGATCCTACATCAGGATCCTATTTTATCGACGGTCGTGGCTCTTGTATAGTAGGCCTATCTGGCGATATTCTGTCCGACCGCCCACCTGCGGTTCAGTACAGGCTTTAATTTTTGGAGTCTATCTTGCATAATTGCAGTGTTGTCGTGAGCTGATAGCCTACTGTGATCTGAATAACAGTGCACTACAGACCACATTCAGCTAAGCCGAATGTGTAACTTTAGCTTACGGCTGTAACCGAAACTAAGCCGAAAGTGTGATGAGCACTTGCAGCCATTGCCGAAACCAGCCGTAAGTTAAAAAATAGCCAGTTTCGGCGCCGAAAGTCTGGCCGGAGCCGAAATTCTGTCAGTCTCTAAATTGGTACCTAAATCTACTGTCAGGCCTTGGTAACCACCGGTGTACCATACTTTGATGTATTCCAGTCTATTTGAGTATCCACTATCCAGAAAACTCACCTGGAGTCCTGGTGACCTATGTGATCCAACTCACAAATCCAAAATTTTACCGCTGATTCACAGCACTTAGTGAGACAAATTGGGCAAGGCAGCGCTATCCAACAAGCAGCCATGACTGATCTGACAACTCATCTCCTGAGATTTACTCTTTAGTTCATCGTCGAGAATGGTCAAGGGTGAATGCAAAAATTGACTGTCCGAATTGCTGCAAATGTTGCAAAATACAAACAAGGCTAAACATTGTTTAACACTTTACACTGAAACGGCCGAATGGGGGTCTGAAAACTTTGAGCATTGTTAATGCCGATGCTATCACGTCAGCGCATTCGCTGATACTAGAATACTGAAGTCGACATTACTGCAGTGTGTCGCTGTGTTAAACTGATTCGTGTCTAACACCGTGCAGATTTCAATGTTGAAGGCTGCATAAATGCATCTCAGATTTTCAAGCTCAAGCACAGAGATGCAACATTTTAATTTGTTTTACTTTGTGAAATTTTTTTATATTGTATTTATTTCCAGCTTGTATACAGAAATATTTAACATACTTTCTTTATGATTTGACGCGCTTTTAAGGTGTTAATTCATGCCGCATAAACTGTAAAGTTCAAACTGCTTGTAAAATGCTACATTCTTATATCATGAAGTTTAGCTCATCCTTTAAGACTAGGTGAATAGTTTTGTGGATTTTGCTAGTGTACAATATGTTAACCTTTAAGAACATTGTACTTGTAGACGGAATATGGCATCAAAAGCCGAGAACAAGGCTAGCATTGATATAGGTGTTGATGGCCAGAATACGACAACATCAGGTGGAGAGGACGACACTAGCTTGAAGAAATCTGAAAAGGTCGAGACCAGCATTGAAACTCGGAAGGTTGAGGAGAAGAACAAGAACTCTGCACTGTGTGCAGCCGATCAGATTATTTCTCAGCATCAAGATATTTTCTCAAAGGTTTGATTTAAATTCTATTTTAATGGTCCCTAAGTCTAGTATTCTAGTTCTTGCTGGAATATTTTGAAAATGAAGTTCTAGCAGGAGTTGAGTTTGTAAAAGTGACCACAAGATATTTTGTAGACTCGATTTTGTGTCATTCGTCATGCTTTAAACAATCTTCAATATTGCTTCATCTAATAGGAAGTTTTTATAGTGTTTGTCAACTGTGCTGTTCAGCATGAGTTCAAATCCTTGACTGCTGAATGCAAATGTGATAGTTTTTATATATCCATTTTATAAGCAGGGTTTGATCTGCCGGTCGGAAAAATGATTTTTTTTTTGGCAGTTAGCAATTTTTTTGCATTTGGCGAAAGCCTTTGGCGAATTTTTTATTGATCCTGTTTTTAGATGTTCAATTTCTGATTCTACGATGATGAACGGATCAATAAATTCAATATATTTATAGGTAACTGAAGGGACAACAGAGAGAATTGATTTAAGGCTAATTTTTATATATGATCTTTGAATTTAAATTTTAAAAATTAGTCAGTAAATTGATCTTCAAGATAGCCAGGTTAAAATTCAATAGAAGTGAATTCTTGAGCTGTGGTTTCTGAGCTTGTTTCTCAAGGCCAATGCAGCTGTAATTATAATTAACATAAAATTTTATGAAAAGGCTCAAGTTGCAGGATAAACGCTTATCAGATAGCCATTATACCAATATATGGATGACTTAATCAGGCATGAGTAGATTTGATACAACGTCAGTGATCTTAGTTGCGACGAACAATTGGGCCGATACACGGTGACATTAAAATTTTTTCGCAAGCCAGTCTTTTGAAATAAAATTAGTCAAACTCGATGTTGATACACTAAACAGTAAATTTCGCAAGCCAACTTTAAAAAAATATTTACAAAAAAAAATCATTTTCAGTGCTCTTGCAAAGAATTTTGTTTGTGGGGTACCCTCGTTTTTAATTTTCATCAAATTTTTTGGGTTTTTAAGTTTGACATGTGCCACATACAATTTACAATGGTGACCCTGGACAGTGGGCACCGGTACAGTCAGTGGGTTATACCTAGATTTATCGACTGTCACTGCCAATGTTCCCTCGAAGCTGATTTCAAAGGTGCAGTGCACAAAAAATTGACGCCGGGCACAAAAATTTCAGCGCTGCTAAAATAAATTATTATATATTCAGGTTAGGCCTATAGGTCCACAACGCTAAGACGAATCTACGATGTAGACTATATGCTAAATAGGAAAAATCAACAACACCACAGCCAATCGCGCGACATCGCCCAGGTTAGTAAGCTCTTTGAAGGTAACCGGAATGATTTAAAATTTGGTCTAATCTCAGTCTGAAGTTCGTAAGCTTCTATTCTTTTCCTTTCTCAACCTTAGCCCTTGGCGAGCCCGAAACTGTATCCTAACAATACATAGCTTGGCGGAATGTGATCCTGAACTTGGTAATGTCCACTGTATACATGGGTCTACTGTTAAAAATCAAAAAATTATGACATTGGGGCCTATACATAAGAATGGCTCCTCTAGCGCAATCACAATAACTTGATAACTTTTGTATTTCCCACTCTATTTTTTCAGGGATTGTAGCTGGCTAAATAATCTTGATTTTTCATAAATAGGTCTTCTTGGATTCAAATGTTATGAAACTTTTCAATAATGGGTGATTAATGGCAAAGTTGAAAAAGTGTCTTAAAAAATAGAATAGCCATTCTGAATCTTGATGAAAGTGTTCACTACAGAGTGCAGGAAGTGATTTGAGCTGACAAAGTTTAATAAAATTATTTGTGTGCAAATCAGTCTCGGTCAAGATCAATGGGTTAAACTTTTTATACATTTTTTACTATGCATTGTATGCATACATTTTTTACTTTTCTTATAGATTGCTAATAGGGTTTACCAATTAGAGCACGCAATTACGATTTGATACCAACTTTGACTTCTTAGGTGCAATAGAAACAGAGATCCAGGCTGATTTCCCTAAAAATTAATTTTAAAGTTTTAGCATGATATTCTGCCAAAATGCAAAATTTAATGATATTTGAAGTTGCTGTTGTTGGGTGACTGTGTTGACTGTTGAATTGACATAATACTACTCGTAGATATTCTTGTATCATGACGTGTGTCAGATTGCAAAGTTTTCAATTGTTGTGCAATGTGCATGAAACCGATATAAATTAACAGAATCTGTGTACTCAGTGAATTTTTTGTAACAGATATTGATATTATATTGATATTAAATGGGCCCCTATCACCGTGAATTGCATGTGTTTGAAGACTTCTCAATTGATTTCTGTTCAAGGCATCGGAAAGAATTCTGAAAACTGCTGGAGCATTTGTTACAAGTTTAAGCAAGACATCCAAAATATCAGCAGAAAGTAACAGAAACTGTGATACTCGTCCATTGCTAACAGCGCCTATTAATGCTGAACGTCAATCAAGTTCTTTGGCTTCAACTGATATATCCTTGTCGAGCATGATGCAGCCAGTTGTTGTTCTTGGTGCAGATTTCGTGCAGCAGCCTGCAAAGAAAGGGCACGTGCTTTTTAAATAATGTTTGAACAAGTTTGAATAATGAGTTAAATCCTAAAGAATCAACACTAGTTGATACTTTAGGATGTAGGAAATAGAAATAATAATATTGAGACGGCAAGATTTAATAAGAGATAACCAATATAACTTAATAAATATTTCTTTCAATTACTAAATCTTTCTGAGTGATCTATTTAAAATATATCTAGAAAATGTTCTATTGTTGGGATATTGGAATTTGGGATATTTCGTATTTTTAATTATGCTGTCAAATTTTTTAAATTATCATGATCTTGAAAACTTGGTACGAGTAGTATACAGAGTGATTCATAAAAAAAACGTGCCCCTAGCGATATTGCGGTAACTTCTCGTAAATTTTAATATTTTGACGTTTTGTCAGAGAAGCTTGAAATTTTTCCATGAGGTGTATGCATATTTGCTTTAAAAAGGAATTTAACTGCGTAGAACCGGATAAGGATGATGAACATTTTGAAATGATTGGAGTAGACTGGAGGATTACAGATTGGTAAGCGATTGGTGTTTATGAATCAAGCGCATATAGTTAAAGTAAATGACTAATAGGCCTGCTCGTACCGAAAGTTATTGAAAGAGAGATGAGACAAGAATGTTTGCTATCATTGCTATTATTCTCGCTACAGGTCTGTAGCGAAGGTGGTGGAAAAAGCAATGGAGAGTGTAGGCGAAGGGGTCTTAGAAGATAAATCAATTAAAAGACATCTGATTTTCAGATGATCATTGAATGATAATCCACGCAAGAAAATTGTTGCAATTGATACTGAATAAATATAGTGATGTAATAAAAATTTGAGATACATGTGAAAAAGACAATGGTCATAAAAATACATAAAATTTTAAAAGTGGAAACTATTAGTCTAGTCTAAGAAGGGAAGAAAATTGAGCACGTCAATGAGTTCTAATATCTTGGAGCATAAACTGCAGGAGTACAGTGGCTGAGCAAGAAAGTGAAAAGGAGGATTGTGAAGGCGGTGGTTTTTTCTGTGGCACTGCACTGTGCTGAAACTTAGACTGTGACGAAGAAAGACAAAAAGAATATAGTATTTGGAGTCTAATGGGAATGGAGAAGATTAGCTGGAGAGAGAAGATTACAAATAAAGATGTATTGAAGAGATTGAGTGCAACAAAGACAACGATTGAATGCATAGCTGGTGGAAAGAAAAAGTGGATTGAACATGTAATGGGAGGAGAAGGTTTTGTTTCATGTTAACTAAAAAAATTATTTATTCTAAGTACTTGGCCAAATCTGATTTTCATAGAAATTTGTACACATGTAAAATGCCAACATAAAAGATGAAGAAGAAAGGAAGATATACGGTAAAAAGAATATATGCATTTGAAAAATGAGAATTTAGAAGATTAGCTGGACGGAGAAGAAAGCAAATAAAGAAGTAAATATTTAAGAGAGTGGAGGAAGCAAGGACAACGCTTGAATGGATAGTTACTATAAAAGAAAGAAAAACTGGATTGAACAGGTAATGAGAGAAGCTAGGAATTATTGAGAGATGTGATGGAGGGAAGAATGGAGGGCAAGAGAGGACCGAGGAGGCCACGTTTGGTGTGATGGACGATCGACGTGAGAAAGAATTGTGGGCAGAGATGAAGCGAAGGGCCGAGGATCGGCTAAACTAGAAGGTTTGGACAACAAAGATATACCATGTTGCAAAATATGAAGAAGCCTGGAATTTTCTTTAAATACTGTATTTATAAACTTAGAATTTTCGCAAACAAAAAATGAATTAAAAGCTAAATTATATCAATTCGATGTACAGGCTAAATTTAGTACAAACGTTTAATGAAGTTTTTAGCAATACGTGCTTGCAAATATGTAGACGAGTGAGTGAGGACGAGCCGGTGGGTATGGATCCGGTTGCTGCTGATGAAAAGCACAAAGCACAAGCTGGAGATAAGCGTGACGAGGACACTTCTCTGCTGGCGAGCAGTCGCCGATCATCTATGCGTGGCAAGGCAACACTGAATGTCGCTAGACTATCGACATCGAGACGTTCGTCCAGGGGTGGAAATGCTACCTTAACATCAGTATGAAAACTGGTTTGCTTTATAATTTGCTATATGTGATGCGATATGTGTAGATTGTCTACTCTCTACTATGACATCGGTGACAAACAAACAAAAGAAACTCGTTATTATTGTAAAAATCAGTGAAAGAAGTTTTATGCTATTAAACAACCCAGTTGATCTATTTCTAAAATAACTTAGGGATTGTCAAATTTTGGAACAGGAGAGAGCGTTTTAGTGCACTTGTTCTGTGCTTCAGTAACCAGAGCGCATTTTGTGAAATGATCCTGTAGTAAACTATTAGACTAGTTCTTTCTTCTAGTTCTTCTTCAGTAATTTCTCTGAGCTCCCGTGCTAGTAATTAAGCGAAAAGATAAACAAAGATTTCTCTGCTAGTCATTTAGCATATCGCCATACGTATTCTACAAAATGAATGCATTCGACCAAGCGCTATATCGTATGTCACGGGCACTAGTGCCGCTTGATCGATGTGTGTATCCTCAACGCATATTGCGTATCATGGAAGACTGCTGATGCCCCTTCACCTCTATGTATATAACATTATATCGACACGTATAATTTTTGTTAATGAGTAACAATATCTATACATGTGATGTATTGCTTTCAGCAAATTTCAGCTAAGAAATCCTCTTTGAAGTGCCTAGCAGAAAGTAGTCCAGTACGATGCACAAGGTCAAAAACTCGGTTGCAGATTGAGAGTGCAGTGGTGGCCACTATGGATGATAGCGATTGTGAGATTGGTGATACACCATCTCCACAGCGTCGACTCCTTCAATCCAAAATTATATCCAATAAGAGTGCCTTGGTTGCAAATAACAACAATGACCAGAAACCACCCTCTCGTCTTGTGAGTGTGGCATCGTTTGAACCTGATTTGCCAAGCAGAGCGACGCGTTCTAAAACTAGAGTGATTGAAAATGAAGAATCGTCATCAAATCTTTCGAATGCCGCAAAGATCACGGAGTTTAAAAAGCCGGGCACTCCGTCTACGGCAAAAAAATCTAGACCTCTTGGGTATGTTCTAGATGTAAAATTTTTGATTATATTTTGATGAGCAAACATTGCCATATGTTTAAGCGCTTAATAGTTTTTTCCCTGGGTTTAATTTGTTTTTATAAAATGCTTAATAAATGGTAATTAATGAAACATCACTTATGTAGGCAAAGGTTCTATATTGCTCATTTTTCTAATTGCATAGCAATTATATTTTAATTAGTATGATAATAATCATAGTTTTTGACCTTCATTCTAATGAGTTACAGGCAAGCCTGTAACGCTGTGTCCATGTTAACACAGATTAGACGTTAATATTGGAGCTGAGATTTTACAGCCAGATGCCCTTCCTGTCACCAACGAGAATAGTAAATTACTCTGGACTATGATTGTTAGCTAGCGGCACTAGTGTGCTTAACAGCCTTGCTGAAGGGCATGTAATGCATGGTTTCATCGTTGCCTCGCTGTGTGTAGTGGTTATTAATTTTTGTTCCGCATCAACTGGTCTAACCTGCAACATGGTCATGTAAACATGCAACTGCAGTTCGATTGTTTGTCATGATCATCATTTCACTTTCAAGAAGTTTTCTTTTGACACTTGTGTTATTAGGTGCCTACACTGTAATACACACTTGTACACTGTGCCGTAATTGCAATAAAAAAACGCGTGTCTTTTTTACATATCTGTTCTTGAAAGAACTTTTTTTTTTTTAGATATTCAAATTCTATTGATATGCACCTATACAATACGCAAAATACATAAAATCTCAATCCCAAATCCATAAAATAGTGTCAAATCGTAATCTAGCACATATATCTATAAATATTTTGAAGTAAGTTTAAATTTAAAATTCACAAATCTGTTTCAAAGTTAGAAAAGAACCAGTATCTGCAATGTTCACTGTGCAAATGTCCCCAATAATTGTTTGTTTTTCTTGTGCGCTCTTGGTTTTTCTGATAGACATCAGTCTTGGTTTATCAATTGAGTTGTTTTGTTTTACTGATATATTTCATATTTTAAAAACAGAATTTTTAATAGATAGGCCTAGATAATAGCTACTTTTATGTCATTTGAGTTTCAATTTATTTCTATATATATTAATTATCATATAAATAGATAATGACTTAATTTATCTAGTTCAATGACTCAAATAAACTGGTTCTGAGATGAATCTTGTGCCATATTCAAATTCATAAAAGTTTGATAAATTGCATTTTTGTCCAGGTGCGTTAGTCATCACTTGAGATGGTCAGTTGGAACAATAAAGTGGGGTCATGGAGTCGTTGACAAACAACTAGTATCAATGGTTTACTGGCTGTAGTTTAACTGGCTGTTGTTATGTACATTGCGCATTTGAGCGCACATCTGTAAATAAGCAGCAGCTGCATCCAGAGAACGAATAGAGCTCTATTGTCACCTGCCAGAAATACTAGCCACGACAGTAATACACTAGCCCACAAACGATCCATTCTGGAATGATGGATAGCCTCAAGGAAAGCCTGTATGCACCATTCAATATGCAATCGTATCAAATGATTCATTATAATTGACATTTGTGTACATAATTACTAGGCTAAGTTAACCAATTAGGTACATATGAATGCAGCTACACATACGGTACTGAAAAAAACATTATTTTGATCTTATCGACAGGTCTAAAGTACAACAGCTACAAGAGGTATTAATGAAGGACTCTGGATTTGGTTTGAGAGCGTCTCCCAAGCCAAGCACTCCACGATCAGCGGTATCGAATTGTAGACGTTCCATCAAACGTGCAGTTGACAGCGTATGTTTACAAACTATTTTCATTTAATTACTAACCATTTTCATGCTCATTTTGATGCAAAGTTGCAACGCATCGAATTCCCAAATTTATTGTAGCCTAACTTAAAAAAATGTATTGACTGTGACAATTTCAAAGGTGCTATCTATACTTCAACTTCATTAATGAATTTGTTAAATGTAGCATGAATCAAAACGTAGCGCTGTCGACTATCTAGCAATGAAGTAGGGTCATGGAGTCGTTGACAGGTAACTGGTTTCAATGGTTACTGGATATATCGAAGTGAATGCAAAATTTCAGTCTACAATTTACAGCTTAATGCCGAAATTGCAATGAATTTAAGCTAAATATTACTTAGTTTTTGTTATTGTCAAGCCATTGTCGTGCTCATCATTATCAACCATTATTGGTCCTTGGTCGAATGTATCACTGCTTCACTTGAGTGGCAGTGATGCCATTAGATTGGTGCCACTCGGTGGTCTTGCACATTGGAGGTATCGATCTTGAAACGTGATAAAAATAACGTCATGAAATGTTGTATACAACTTAAATGTATGCACATTTTTAACAAGAAGCCAGCTACTAACGCTGAAAGTTTTAAAGCATTTGATTAACAATTGAAGGAGAAATCTTTAAAAACCTGACAGGGGGATACTTTTTGAGGGGGATATTTTGACACAGGACACCGTAACAACTCTCGGACAATTCTAGAGCACTTAATAATTTTGAATTATTTTAGGCAACTACCTAACTACCTGGTTTTTTAGTCGTGTAGTATGTTGATATCTATGTTGTCACAGATTTAGACATTTTGAAATCATTGTCAGACACGGGTTTAGCGGCTAGCGACACTTGTGTGTTAAACAACCTTGCAGAAAGGCCACATGGTTTCATAGTTAAGGTGCGGTGATTTGAACCCAGATCCTCCGGATTTTTAGCCCAGCGCCTTGACCACTACACCACAGCGCTTCGCTGTGGAGTAGCATTTTAGGCAAGCCATAGGTGGATAAAGTCAACAGTGCAGCAGCATCTAAATGTAATCATAAAACCCTTTCCCGGCTCCAGCGTGATCCCTCGAACACATATATTACAAAAGTTGTGCATTTCTTACGAAATATTAATAAATTTTTTAAAGTTGCTTTCAATGCATTTGAAATAGGCCTAGGTTAAAACCCCATTTGACTTGTTAATCAAATTAATTTTTGTACCATGTGGGGTTCAGAATTTACGAAATAGGAACTTTTTAGTTTAGTCGTTTGCCTCTTAAACCGCTATGAAATTCATCAATTCGATATACCGATAACAAATTTCCTAATGCAATATGCCAAAATTGATACCGAATTGGCTAATTCGCTATGCCGAATCGATACCGATACCGAATTACCCAATTGGGTATATACCGATATCGAGGTTTTTGCCATCCAAAAATACCGATACCGAACCGAATTCAAAATTTGATACCGATCCATCACTACAGGATGGTGATAATTCTCAACCCATATAGTTCCACAAATCGGATTTATAATCCTTACCTGGTTTAAATCTACTAAAAATATGCCCTATCACTGACTAAATTGTGAATAAGCCCTGTCACTGACTAAATTGTGAAGGTGGATCTCCAGTATAGGTATATAGGTAAAATAGTGTATGGTATGTACTTATGTACCCTTTGGTGTAGGTTTGCACCTACATGTAAAACTACTTTGTATGAAGAATTATTTAAAGAGATATAATAAGAAGGAATTTGAAGTAAAAAAAATTATTATGTTATATGAATTGTAGATTGCTTCTGAAGTGACTCCAAAACGAATGTGTCAAAAAAGACTTACCCCTGAAGGTATGTTTTTTGGAAATTGTTGTTTTTTTAAATCTATACTTGGGTAGTCTGAATATTTATAAGCCAGCGCTCCGTGTGCCTTTAATATAAAGGCACACGGAGCGCTGTATAATTGTATATTTGTGTCCTTCCAGGGTTAATCGTTTCAGGTTTGAGTAGTAACCTCCCTTATAGCCAAACTTTAGTCGACTTTTGGAATGATTGTTTGACTCTAACAAGTGCTCTTATTTTCATTTTTATTTTGATAAGAGAATTAGATGCATTCTTTTTGTAGACGCAGGAAACGTGCAATCCACAGCTTCAAAGTTGAGGCAGACAGGTTCTAACTCCAATTTAAAGGTACTTTAAAAAATTCATGCATGATATTATATGGCATGTACCAAGATTTATGTTATATGGTATAAGGTACATGTATCAAGATGGATGTTATATCATATGAGGTATGGTTAAAAATATAAAGTCCAGATCTGAATTAAGTTTAGTGTGGTGTTAGAATTAATTGGAGGTTTAGTATATAAAGATATTAAAATATTGACAAAGTTTGAATTGAAATTATATAGTCTATAGTGATTAGTGACTGCATTTGATGTGGTATTCATTCAATCCATCTAATCAGACAAGTTAAATGCTTAAACTCTTGGAAATCAATTTTTTCACGCAGGTGAAGAAACATACCAGCTCAGGAAACATTCCGCTGACATCATTCATTCAGAAGAGCTCTGCCAAGATACTGACACAAGATGTGTGTATTTTGGCTTCATATCATTAATATTATTTGCAAGTCATATATTGTTTTAGTTATTTGTTCGTGTAGTTATGTAATGATTGCTATTATTTGCAGGTCATATGTTGTTTTAGGTATTTGTTTGTGTAGTTATGTAACTTCTACTTATGATACTATAAGTTATTAACATGCTCTAAACATCAAGATTTTGCGACAGGAATTGGTGGAATTCAAGCGTTCTGAATTGGCTGCCAAGGAGAAAAAAATGATTGAGCTTCATCAGAAGAGAAATATGCAGCAACAGAAGAGAATTGACGAGTTACGCAGGTTTGCTATGAATATGATATAACTTTTTCAAGTTATAAATTTTCAGAGTGTAATCCGGGGCGCCTGTATATGGTTCTAATACCTACATGTACCTAGGTACTAATAGATCGAGGTATGTATATCGGCTTTGATTATGTTTTTGAGTGTGTGTTGGAATAGTTGTCGGCACTGGACTAGTTTTGACGTTTTCGCAATGTGATGGATTGTTACTTCTGTAGTTTAATAGATTTACAGTGTTTATAAAAGTTTCTTTTAAAAACTAGTAGTAAATAATAATATACTTTAGTCAAAGACTCGCCGAAGCGTAAGGCTAGGCACCTGCATGGCTTGAACAGCTACAGTCATAGAAACCAGCATGTTGCTGCAGCTGTGAGCCCCGCGATATCATTGCGGGGCTTATTATCATTGCGCAAAGGCAATGATATATGTGGTATCATAGCCTTCATCGTGCGCCTGTTGCGCTCTTGAGTAGAAGGCAGTAGTGAAAGGAAGTGCATCAAATGATTTGGCATTCCCCTATTGCATTCAAGAACAGTAAAAAGCTAACTAGTGTGATAACATTTCATAAATATATGACACTAGCTGGGGTACCTGGCGATGATTGGGGCTGAAAGGGCTGTCAGGAGCATCGGGGGACAGAGGGTCTTGAAGGAAGGGACTCCGGGGCACCAAATTGGCCCTCTGGAACCCTGTTGACCTCTCTACTAGCATCGTGATTTTCAAAGCTTTGTGTTTTCTTCGAGAGCCTCCTGTGGCACCGTGGGGCTCCCGCGGGATGCCTTTGAGGCTCTTGAGAGCCCCTGCGAGCCCTGGAAGCCTATACGGAGCCCTTCGCCAGTATTTTTAGCATGTACGCTCTAAAGCTGCCCGGTGCCTCATTAACCCCCCATTTAGGGCCATATTAGGGCCCTAGAATCCAATAGGGGCCTAAGGGCCAATTTGAAACCTTCACCAGTAGGGAGAGTTAGGTAACCTGCCGGGGCTGGGGAGGTGGAGCCAGCGTTTGTCTGATGCTCTGTTTTGTCTAATTGTGGGGCCCCAACAGACTCTCGACCGATGTCATCATCTCCTGGATTGGTTATGTGTCGGCTCAATCGCTTCCTCCCGCTGAAGGCTCGTTGGTCTCCCAATGTACCGTCGTAGGGCCAGAGCACGGGAGAGCGTGTGTCCATGGCTGCGGTCGTCCAGCTTGTGCTAGCATGGAAAAATAGATTGGGAAAAACCAAAATTATGATGATGACCAGTATCATTAATATTTGTGGTGTCCAAACTATTTGGTTCTTCTTTGACTTCGAGCCTTCCCTGGGGCCCATCTGGGACTCACTGCTGCCTGCTTGGGGCACAGGTTCCCTTTGGGGCCCCAGCCCCTTATGGGCCCCTTCAGGTCTTCTTGGAAACCTCTTTTGAGCCCTCACCAGCATCGTGGAGAGCATCTAGGTTAATTTTTTTCCAATTTTAGGTGCAGCTTCATCGTAAATATCTGAATTTGTAGAAAATAAATAAATAAGTTGCTGTATGGTAGTAAGTGTGTAGAAATATTGTCCAGATTATTTATAAACTGAAACTTCACAATTTTTGACCTATTCATCTTCAATCAATAACAGGCCTACTGATCAAAATATGAAATAATCACATTAATAGACTCGATATAATTGTACATGTATGTATGTTGTACTATGCTATTCAAATCCAGGTCTACGGAATAACGCCATCCAAGTCCGGACCCAGGTGTCCTTCCCCTGGCAGAGTGCCCCGAATCGCGGTCGCATTTCCAATGTTGTTGTTGTTTTAGCCCCTTGCGGGGAAAAGGTGATGCTCCGTTTCACCAGCTGATGGTCGCTGGTGCTGGTTCCACCATATCTGGTAGGCATCGTAGGAACACTTGTGGCTGACGAATTGAAAATACCCTTGTCAAAGGGTGCACGAAGTGACTCTAAATCTTTGCTGCGACCAGAATTTAAATCGGCAACTGCCGCACCCGTATTCCGAGACTGCCACTTAGACTACTCGGTCACAACGCTTCGTTGCATTTCCAATAATCAAAATAAAGCTTCATAAAACTTTTCGATGCCACTTGTCTTTTTCAAAATCTTCAGTGAAAAATATTTGAAATGATTTTTGCGTAGAAATCGTGAAGAACATCAGCGTCAGGTTCAGAATCGACGTATGGAGCAGGAACAATCGACAATAAAGAAAGGATCCATTCAGAGACCCGACCCTCAGGACCGCAGTGTAGTCAGTTCACGGGACAACATTGCACAGAAAGAAGAAGAAGGTGTCATGAGGTACAGTTAGGCCTATTCTCGCAATATATATATTACACATTATATGTTTAACAGCTGATGTAGTTGCACATGATGTAATTTTTGCTGGTCGCTTGCGTCTCTCAATAAAATAAAATAATTTGATCGCAGCATTGATAGTCCGTTGCGTAGGAATGAGTAGTCTCCAGCTGTGCTGTTAGTTTGTGGCGAGATATAACTTAAACAAGATTACATTGTACAACGTATTCAAGTATGGTGGACAGGAAGGACATCTGGTTCGTAAAAAATACGCTTCAACAGACCACGTGCAAAACAAAATACAACTTTGTTTTTGAGAAGATGTTTATGTCGGGAATTGTGTAATGATGGGCGGGCAGTGGTAGGGAGGGCTCTTAGCTGGGGCTGGGCAGGTGGAGCCATAGCGTGTGTGATGCCTAGTCTCCTGGCATAAGATGGGCCTAGATTCGTGAGTGGCGGGACCCCACAGACTCTTGATCGATGTCATCATCTCCTTAATTGATTAGGAGTGGGCTAAATTGCAGCTTCATCCTCCCCTGATGACTTCTCAGCTTCCGACACCCCGCATTGGGTGAGGACATGTGTCTTTGGTCGCAGACGTTCAACCTATGCCAGCACGGAAAATGGATTGGAAAAACGGAAATGGTGATGATGATGATTCCATGTGATTGTTCTTGTAAATGGCTAATTACATCTATGGCACGATAACCGTGGCCAGTGGCCTTCCTGCAGAGAATCTTTAAAGCTTAAATAATTATTCACTTAAAGCGAGTATCACTGTTGTACTTGAAACAGGAAACAACGTCTGAAGTGAGAAATTAATTGCAGTCTATTCCAAGATGATTCGATGACGCAAGCTTGCATCAGAATCCATAATGCATAATTATGATAACTACACGGCGTTTGGGAATAAAACCGCAGTTAATGAACTTCAAATTCTTGAATTTTCATCGATTTAAGACAGTGGAACAAATTTGAAACTGCATTAAAAACAAATGACTGTATCATTTGCTTTTTCATCATGAAATCATCAGAGGAAAATTGATTTTAGCGCTTGAACTTTTGAATGCATGATATGTCTAATTGTTGGCCTTGGAATACATATTTAAAAACTAGTAACTAACCTCTTTTTTATTGTGCAATCTGTTAATGTCCATGTTTTCACACAAGTTTGCACGTTTTTGCCCGCCCTGATCAGCACTGCTGGAGCTGGGTTTTTACGGCCGGATGGCCTTCCTGGCGCCAACCAAATAAATAATGATCTGGCACGGAGTTAGCGGCTAGCGACACTTGTACGTTTAACGGCCTTGCTGAAGGGCCTATTACGCATGTTTTCATTGTTGCCGGCATGGGGACTTGAACCCTGGTCCTCTGGACTCGAAGTCCGACGCCTTAACCACTTCATCAAAGCGCCTCGCTATAACATAATTATAAATGATTATTTGTGTGCTTTAAATAAGGATGTTGGTTGAAGAAGGAGAGCCTGAACAGATAAATGACGATAGTGTAAGTAACTACTGCTCTTGCAATTTGAACATAAACTATATTTTGTCACTGGGCTACTGCGCGTATTATGTCTAACTACTTATGTCTCTTCGAATGCTATTATAAATGGTGACATAAGAGCGCTCATTGAGCGTTCAAAGCATTCTTTTGTTTTGGGTAGAACTGATTTTATTGTTAAACTAGCTGGGGTACCCGGCGTTGTCCGGGTCAAACTACCTGATTTAAACTACCTGGGCCTACCCCCTGGGTTTCTGGGACCCCAGGGGCCCCTTTGGGGCA